>CAJUYH010005281.1:0-23842 GCA_910591685.1 Galerucella tenella
ACAGACCTAATATTGGAAACAATGCTAGAGACTACAATTTCAATTTGATGTTTTAATATGACGAAGTTTCACATCACTTATACTTGAAATCATCAAATAACAAATTGATTTTTGTTTAGAATATTATTGTTTAGTTAATATAAATAGATGGTAAAGAGAGGCATGAGCAATATGTAAAATACGTCAATTGTTACTTCCTAGCCCTTTTATAAAGTAATAATTATACATTGGGTCACTCGAATTTCTTTTCCATATCGAATAAAGAATTCAATTGTAGACTAATATTCTGCGCGGTATCACTGAATCGACATAAACATGGGAGATTAGGTAGCACAGAATGGTGGTAAATCTCGAACAGTAAAATTTTTTTGTTGCATGCGAGATTGTAGTTTTGTCCATTAAGAATTATACAGAAAACTAGCTGCGAGTCAGACTCGTTCACGAAGGGTTCCATACCATTATCTACAAAAACGGCAATTAAAACCGATGTGTTGAATGGGAGCTCCCCTTGAATATTAATGTTATTTAATCCAATTAACTATTTTTAAAGTCAATAATATAACTATATTCTATGAATATTTTATGCGTGTACCTGTAGCCGTTATCAATATAGAAAAAAACACGTTTGTTGTATGGGACCCCCCTTAAATATTAACATTATCCTGTTTCTAATATTTGTTGTTATAGTGGCAACAGAAATACATCATCTGTGAGAATTTCAACTGTCTATATGGGCGAGTTGTACCAAACACCTAAACTCGGTTTAATGATAACTGATGTTTAGACTGTTGCTGATTGATGTATTTATTATCAATAATTATATCAGTCTAAACCTCAGTCATCATTAAACCGAGTTTAGGTGTCTGGTACAACTCGCCCTAACTATCACTTATGAGATAAAACCTGGTGACAGACGGACGGACAGCGGAGTCTTAGTAATAGGGTTCGTTTCGTTTTTCACTTTTCTCGCGCAAAATATTTTCTGTTAATAAAATGTTCAGTACCAAATAAGCAGTAATTTTTTCGAAAACAAAAATTCATTCATTCATTATCATGAAACCGGAAAATTACCCATAACTCCAACCTAAAAAATTAATCTAGAAACGCCCGATATTGGCCAATATTGTTGATATAAAAAAGTGTATTTCATAAATTCACATCAATTTGATTTTCTTGGAAGGAGACAATTCGTATTCCGACTCGACACACTTTCATCCGCATTTTGGTTTGATCGTCGTCGTCCTCGTCTTCAATAGCGTTTCGTGTTTTTTGTGTCGGTTCTTCGTCAAGGATTTCTTCAGAATCACTAAATTCCTCGTAATTTGTTTCTTCCACATTTAGGGCCAGTTGTATGAATCATAGAAGTCTATGGTTAACCCACGATCACAGCTATTAAAGCGTTGTACGAAACGTAGTCAAGGATTATTTTGGTTAACTCATGAGTTAACTATGCAATTTACTGAATCACCAAAAATGGTGGTTTAACTAAATTTCATTGAATAAACTTCAAATTCTGATGTGACATAACTTACAATTGACTGTTATATAACCTATAATTTTACAACTTTTCACAGTATACAAAAACTGTGACGATTTTTCAAGTTAATACCAACAATATTGATAAAATTCTCGAATGTTACTAGAGATTCGGATAACCAACATAAAAATATTAATTTGAATGTGGTTCAACTGATCACAACACGAACATGTTTCGTACAACGATTGATTGATTTGACTATGATCAACATGTGAACCTGGTTCAGTTGATCAATTGGTTAACTACGTTACATACAACTGGCCCTTATACATTTTTCAGAACCATGACAATTACTGCACAAACTAGTAAAATTAAGCCCGTGTTTTCGACAGCCACATTTGTGTGGGCTTAATTCCACCACCATGTTGCTCCAGCCCCAATCAGCTTTGTAGTTGATAATATGCCCAGTAACAATGCTGCAGTTGCAGCTTGATAATTGTGAAATCGCAGTGAATTCAAAGTTATGCAATCTTTTTTGCTCACAAACAACACTAAACACTAATGAAGACGATCATGACCAAAGTTGTTGTTGTTTCTTAGTTGAAAGGTCATTGTCTTTGAAAAATATTTTTAAAGACTTATAAAGCGTTAGAATAATTATTATTCTGCGATATCTATTGGTAAAGCGCTTTATTAAATACGACAATATTACAGGAAACTGTAATAATAGTTTAATATTGGCGTTCTCATTTCACATTTTTTAAATATTACATTTGTTAATGTCCACATTACATTTATCTTTTATAGTTGATTTTAGTTGTACATTTTCCTATAAAATTGCCTACATTTAACAATCATTGCCGAAAACACAAATTCTAAAATGCAAAGCAATGTATATACAGGGGTCCCACGACTAGTAACTATCTGTATATAGGAAAATACTTATAGTAAAATCATGAAAATGTCTACGTTTCGGTTTTCGGATATGATCTTTTTAACTAAAATATTATCAAAGATAGCCGAAAACACTAAGCAATAAAAAGATTATGTGAATTTGCTTTTATTACATGTTAAATATGGCAAAGTTGTTACAGGAACATGTGCTTTATTTGCAGAAAGATATCCAGATGGACCGATCGAAATCGCACTTTGTTAAAAGAATTTGAAGCTATTCGATTCATTTTAAGCAAAAGTTAATCGAATTAAACCATTTGTGACAATAATAAGATATGCTACAAAATGTGTGCTTGTATCAACGGGTCAAAATAAAATTTAGACCACACCTGCATCTCTAAAAATTTACAGAAAACATTTAATACCTGGATAACGGGTTTAGGTATGGGAAAGTATAAATGAATTTGCCTTATTTTTTTTTCATCATATGTTTCCAAATAATTTTCAGAGAATGAAAGTAAAATATGCTTCTCAAATTTTTAGTCATTCTTCTGTTGCAGTTGCCCTTAACACATATGTTGATTTTAAAGTTTTGCTTGCAGATGCCTAGATAACTGCTAAATTCATTAAAACAATGATTGATGTTTTTGATTCATTAAATCCGTGCCATTTGAATAATTTCAATGCATTTATGGGTACCCAACAACAGTTTCAGCTATTGGAAGAATTTGAAACTTTACTGAAAAATTTGCGTGTGATTGACAGTGAAGGAAAAAATGTTACTAATAAAATGAAATTTATATTTGGTTGGCAACTTACAATACAATCAGTTAAATCCCTTTGGGGTATATTAAAATCGAAGGGCTACACATTTTTACTGACAAGGAATTTGAACCAAGTCTGTCTTGAAAACTTTTTTGGGCAAGTAAGAAACTGTTGTGGTAATTCAAGAAACCCTACGCCTATACAGTTTTCTATAGCATTAAAAAAAATGTTCACTATGAAGTACTTTGACCATGTTGACTGCGCCAACTGCATTAATGACATTAATGAATTGTTGTTGAATATTACTCCGGACTTGGCAAAAAACTGTAAGGATCTTATTTTACCGTCAATAGAACCATATATCAAATCCTTCATAAGTTTTTACAACGGATTACAGGAATCTAAACAGTACAGCTGGCAGCGAGTTAGTTTACGTTACTGGTTATTCATTAAAAAAATGTATGCAGCAGCATTCCTGCGACATATGTATTGCTTTTAATGAACAAAATACCTTATCCAAAGAATCCACTATTTTTTCTCAGACAAAAGCCTATGTAAACAATAGAAATTTTGCATTTGGTGGGCTCAATGTAAGTACCTAGTCTGAATTTTGTTGAGTATGTTACCCAACTTGAAAATATTCTTGTAGCTAACTTCAATAAGTTAGCATGTACCTAATAATTGAATCGGAGCGACATTGAAAGATATTTTTAAAAACGTATCATTTACGCATCCTTGTGAAAATGTTCCTTCAAGTTCTTTCTTATCCCTGTATACAAGAGTGCGTTTATATTATACAATTAAATTACTAATACTAAATTACAAATATTACACAATTTGTAATTATTAGGTACTTTTTGTTTTGCTTTATTTTATAAGTTTGGTTTAGGATTTAATTTTTTTACTAAATGCAATTATTCATCATTGTTTTTATAAGCGAAATCAATTCTAAAGTATGTAGAATCTGGCAAAATTTTTAATAAATGTTTTCTATTTTCATATTATAATTTATATTATATTTGTAGATTTTTGACGAATTCTTTTATATATATCATATACATATATAATGTAGTAAACGCTATTCCAATGAATGATTCTAGTTAATTAATCATAATTAAATACATAGCGGAACAACATCGTTTTTTGAAGTAAGTTTTCTTGCCTAACGTACATTTTTATCAGCCCCCGTACCAAACACTCTATAAATCAAAACGATATGAAGATAGTGATTCGCGCGACCCCTGTATATACGACACACGTGTGCTTTTACGATCGTTTTTCGTCAAATCTTTAGCAACGCTACATGAAAGAGCCGACGAGAAGTGAACCGACTATTCCTTTGTTTATATACTATGGTTCTACTAACACGTGTTCGTGTAGTAGCTGAAGATATTAAAATTAAAAATGTTTAAAAGTTAAAGACATTATACCCTAATCAGGGAAATATTTCAAATTTAATGTAATTTTAAAGAATTTTATTATTGTGACGTTAATGTGTTGTCAACCTTCAATTATGTTTCTTGTATCATATACCTGACGAGTATCGCACCGAAGATCGCTTAATAGCCGAATGCGCTTTGCAATTATAAAATTAAAATTTTTACACAGAATACAACAATGTTTTCTTGACTTTCTAGTCATGTGTACACAGCTATAAAGATATTTACCATAATAATTAGTGTCATTAAATTTTATTACATCCTTTATGTAAATATTTAATAAGAAATAGGATCAATAAAAATTGAGAATCTTTGAAATTCAGAAATCCATAATTAGGCACCAACAATTAAAAATATATTATTTCTTATAAAACGGTTTGTTATTAAAATAAATACAAAATCGACAAGGAAATCAACAAAAATGACTCAGGAATTTTAAAATATTTCGCAAAAACAATATTGCTTAAATTGTCAACTGTTTCCTTACCACTTAAACGTTGCTGAATGTATCCACACTTTAAAAATATTCTGCATAAAACAAACTCTCACTAAAAAAGAAGACGATTTTTACAGTATAATAATCATAATAAAAAAACTAATGGCTCTCATAACAACAATATCATCCATAATAAAATTGCACGCAAGCCATTTGCCCTGTACAATATATTTATAAATAATATTTTTTACATATAGATTGTTCGAAAAAAATCCATCTCAAAAATCTTCGGAAATATTTTATATCGTATATTAGCAATAGAAAGATTTGAGATTTTTGGTTATTAAGAATAAAATAAAATATCGAGGGTAAAAATATTTGCAGCTCTTGGAAGTTAAAACTATAGTTTGGCAAACTTATCTGAAGCTATGAAGATGAAGACAATGCGGCCGAAAACATTCGATATTGCCACTTTTAACTATAAAATAGCCAATGTGCTGAGTATGTAGCAGTAATTATTTGAAAATAGACTTTTGATTATCAACCATAAATTCATAAGATTAGAGCTTTTATGTGCTTGTTTCATTAGATTTTGTCCAATAATTTTTTTTCAAATAATGAATGTTGAAAGTTAAACATTTTTGGGTTTCTTTAAACTAGGCAACGCCGTGTGAAGATCATATTATAGCGTACTTACCCCAGACGAACACAATTGATGAAGATTGCGCGTGCGTGTGTTCTTCCTTCTCACTTTGACTATTGACTGATATTGATTGTCGGCCTTGTTTCTTCACCCCTTGCCGACACCGCGTAGCTTCAGATAGATTTGCTAAACTATATATTTTTTGATATAAAGCATTCTTTTTGTTATTTTTAGAAAATTAAAAAACAATCTTTTTTTATATTTTCATTTCACTGTTTTGGTAGCGTTACAGCTGCCGCTGTCAATAGTAATTCATATTTTTACATTTTTTCGCTATCTGATACTCACAATTTTGCCTTTGTTCATGATGATGTACTTCACTTTAATGGCAATTATTTATATTTGTCAATAATTCATATCGGCTTTTCAGGCTTTCATCTCTTACCAGGTTTTGGAGAGTAAGATACAGATGGTTGAAATCAAATTCAAGTTTATGAAGAAATAGGCTAAGAAATACGAACTAAAAATGTTATCAATATACGAATTTATCAAACGAGAAGTATGTTGAAGAGATGGGAAGATGCCATAGTAAGAAAAGTACTGGAAGCAAACATATTAAGGCAAATTCAAGGAAAGGAAACGTAGAAAGTTTAAAGGGGAAACATGAGAATGGACGCAACGTATTAAGCGAAGGTAAAATCAATGACAAAAAAATTTATCTACCGATCAAAGGATTGCGTCTTATTGAGAAAATTTCAGTCATATCAAATTTAATAATCGATTAATTTTCTACAATGAAAAACAATTTTTCTAATATAATTATATAAATATCGTTTCGTCTCAAAATTTCTTTGGTTGAAATTCGGTAAAATTATGTTACTTTCAATAATAAATTGACTGACCGGCACACTTGTTGAAGTAACTAGCTTGTGAACTAGTCAGGAAAGCCGCGTCAACTCCCTTTGTAGGAACTAATCCGTTTTGAAATTACATTAAGGGTGGGATTCAAAAGGTAGAAATAAGACAGAAAGGGCATATCTCTGAATGAATTGCACCCGGAAGAGATTGAAGTCATGACAAAAACCAAAAAGATTTTTCAAAGTTTTTCTCGCAGGCATTGTTAAATCAATCAACACTTATGCTCAAGGAACCGAAGTTATGACAACCCTAGCTCACTGAAGAGACTTCCACATGTGCTTAAGTCGCAGTGATACACCATACCACTCAATTCATTCATGTTTTCCCATTTAAATAGTTTGAACGTAAGCTGTAATAGACATAATCCAATTGAAATTGGAGAAACTGTTTACAACAGTTGGAATGTGTGTGTGATCTGTGTTGGAATTAACAATTATTCCCCATTTAACATAATCGATCTTATTTTTGAACGTACTATTGATTTATTAATAGAATTATTGCTTGGTAGAGAATAAAGTCAATGAAAATATGTAATTCATATTTTACGATTTCAAGAAGAGACATATATTGCGTGAACTCTGCATTTGATATTTCCACTAATTTGACTAATTTCTCGATAAAATTGAACATTTTCTGAAACTAAATTTTTTGTTGTATGCAAAATTAACTTTTTTCTTTTTAATATCATTCGAAATAGGCAAAAATATTGATATTTTTAATAGTAAAAAATATAATCAAAAGTTTCAGGAGACAGATTTTTTTGTTTGTTTTGAAAACAATCGTATAATTACGAATCATTTCTTTTTCTAATAACGAGTTCTACCTATCAAAAACTTGTCAACACGAGTTAATCATCATTTTAAATGAAATTTTATATAAATTAGTTTAGTCACTATAATATATATATATTCACAATTACCATAACTTACAATATATACAAAAATAATATTACGGTGTTGCCATAATTGACTTTGTACAATGAATATCACATACTGGAAATTGTGTAAACAGTTTACCATTTTTTGGTCTCTTTTTCTTGCTTTAGTCATTTTTTAAAACGTACGTTATGTATATAAAATAGAAAATACAACACACGATACAATTATCTACCAAAAGAAAACTTAAAGTTAAAAACTAACTGTAAGTTGACTTTTGTATGAAAAATAATATAAACAACAAAAGTTATGAGAAAAATATAATAATTTAAAAGTTCGGACGTTAAAATAGTTATTTGATAATAATAAAAGTTGCATGGAATATATTCTAATACTACACCAGAAAAGGTGATGTAACTGCTAGAGTTTTCATAAAATATAAACAAGACAACAGATGTATCAAGTAGACAACCAATATTTTATTTGTTCGTTAATTCGACTGTTTCAATATAATTACCGACACTACTAGATGCAAGTAAAATGAAATATTTTTAGCAAGCGACACGTGCTCGCATTTTAGTGAATAATTATGAATATTTATTGCCAAAATACAAAAAAACATTTTATATTAAATATTATTTTATTTGCTCCTACACATTCGTAGCAATTTAACCAACGTCATAGATCACCAATAATAATTATCTATACTGCTAGTAAAAATAAGAACAGAAGATGATTTTTTTTATTTTTAAATGTTATGTGCATATAAGGAAATACAGAAAAATAGATAAAATTTATATTTGTTGCATTTTGATCAGAGTCGGGAGTAAGTTGTTCTGTAAACATTTTTTTGTATTGAAAAAATTAAATGATTCCACTGCAGTTAATGAAGCTTTATGATCTTTATATTAGATAGTTCAAACATGGCAGGTCATCTTCATTTGAAAATATATTGTTGTGTTTTTTAGGTAAGTAATCGATTATGCAATAATCAAAAAATAATTATAACATTTAAAGCGGGGGAATGTTCTAAAAAATTTTTCTATTAGCTTGACGATTGAGTACTAAATTGTTTCACCTTAAACTGCCATTACAATGCAACATATTTTTTAAACTATTTAGGTCTCTGTTTTACGATGTTCTATTTAAAATAAGCAAGCAAGTATTGACTACGGTACAACCGGAAATTGAAAATAATAATACATAAACATAATAATAACATAATTGAGAATATTTCAAATGAGGTCCAAGGAACACCAAACTAATAAATTTTTGTATATTAGCTATTCGTAGCTTTTCCGAAATATCTAATGGTGTCCGAGTGGTATACAGTGTTTTTTTATATTTCAGAAACTTATACCGGTTTGTGTCGCTGCCCTTGTTTCTGAATAATCAATTCATTATTTTATTTAGGGTCTAAAAATCTCACAATCAAAACCATCTTATGGGAATTGTTAAAGCGATCCAAGAGCAAATTTTGATTTTAACTTCCAAATGTAAAAATTGTAAGTGTTATGTATTAGTTAGTGAATGGATCCACTGTAAATGATGATGTTCATATTCTCTTTTCCTTCATTATTATCATTCCTCCTATCCGTTGCCTATTTTGTTTGTGTTTACGTGTAGGTGTGAAGAGAGTATCCCCGATATTCCTCTTGTTGTTTTTTTATCTTTCGTTATTAATCTATTAGATGTAGATTTTCTTCAACCATCCTTTGCCGTTACGTCATACGTTGTCCAGCTTGCTCTCTTATTTCTTATCTAAAGTTGACATAAATTTTATCTGTTACTATCGACAGTTCAGTTGACATATTTTGAAAACAATTCTTAACATAATGTCATCGATTATAATTTTGAGGTTAAGTGTAAAATAACATTCAACTAATATAAGACACACGTAAAACAGCAGAATACGTCACCGATTATGACGTAACGGCAAAGGATGGTTGAACAAACTCTACCTAGTTTAATTGAGGTATGGATCACTGAACGCATGAATTAACTTAGTGCCTTCACTTTTACATTTTATTCTACAGTTTGTTCCAAAATTTTTGTTGCCGAAAGGGTAAACCAGCGCTTAAAGTAAGAAAAATTGGCTTTTTCGATATACACTTCAAACGCGATAATAAATATAATGACGATGTTCGGGGAAAAAAAACTTTAAATTCTCGTTCTCGTCGAAAAGAGAATATTTTTGAAAACATCTGGACAAGTAATATAAGCAGGCGTGGGATCAAATTAATATAACTTTGCAAATAAGTCCGAATAAAATACCTTCAACTTTTTAAATTTAATTGGAACACCATGTGCATTTTTGCTCATTTCAACAGATTTTTTTAATTCCGCACTCGTACGTACTGGGTTCAGTTGAAATAATTTGCGAAAATGAAAAACTAAGTTCATATTTATTCAATAATTATTTTCTCTACGACCACTACCGAAAGTCGTCTTTTGTGCTTTGAAAAGCAACTGCAAAGTTGATGTTTTCCGCGAGCTGTCATAATTTGACATAATTGGCGCTCTTAAGCAGAAAGTAACTTTGGCGCACGCCTAATTTTATTTATAGATAAAAGAGCTACCTAGTAGTTAATTTAATATAAACTGAAGAATAAAATATTTTAGTTGATTTTCTAATATGTTAAAGCATCCAACAGTATTTTCCGTAATAATTTAATGAGAAATAGGGAAATCTAAAAAATATCTGACATTAATGTAATAAGTGTTGCCTACGTACATAGGTACACGAAACTGCAATTTGGAAACTGCCAAGTACAAACAATGGCAATTAATTTTATTTTGGTGTGTTCGTAGAAAAAATATTGTGTGTATTTCGAGTAGAAAGTCCTTTGGTAGTCTCGACAGACTGCCGTGCTCCGCTGCCAAAGTACTACTTCCTGCTCTAGCTATAGCTATTATTCATTAGATTAGAATGAGAACAAGCAAGTTCTAATGTTCAAAATCCATTTTTTCCTGACGATATAAAAGCCTATTAACAAATTCATGAAATACCCTTTCCAGGATTTGAAAATTCTGATCCAAAAATTCGTAGCCCAGTTTATTGTGGTGGGGAGGCACTCCATCCAAACAAAGAATATTGCCCGGATGTGAACGGCGAGTAACTTGAACATTTGAAATGAATTATTATTATTGCCATCCAATCTAATAAAATAGAATTAATTATTGAATAAATGTAAGATGCTTCAGTTTCTCCTTTTTACAAATTTTTAAAACTGAACCTAGTGGTAAGAATTCGAAATAACATCACCTATCAAAATTTGCAAAAATATACAGGGCGTCCCATTTAAATTGAAAAGTTGTTATTTGTGGTTAAACCAGACAAAACACATCAGATAGATGTATTATGCCTTGTTGCACTTACCAGCAAAATTTCATAAATTTCGTTATTTTCATTTCAAAGATACTGCAACAGTTTTCTCATAACTCCCGATATTTTGAGAAGCTTGTTTTTTTTACATAAGAACAGCAATAATTTGAAGAGCCCAATACCTACTATTAATTTGAAAAATTGAATAATTTGTATAAATAATCAATGTGATTACAGTTAATCAACTACAATTCCATCTATAGATATTCAATTGAATTTATTTATAAAAAGTTTGTATATATGAATAATAAAATTAGAGATAAAAATTTAATAATTTGTATAAAATATAAATCTGTTTTCAGTTAAACAAATATAATTCCATCTATAGATGTTCAATTCAATGTATTTATTAGCAATTTGTATAATTAAATAATAAAATTAGTTTATGCTTAATAAATTATAGTTGACCAACTATAGAAATGAATAAAATGAATCAACACATTTTGATTAATGTAATAAGTAAGAAATAGAGACCCCTAAAACGAAAACTATCTACGACAATTTACCCACGTATGTGTCCTTCGCTTAGTCTACACATTCACTAGTCAGCTTAACAACGTGGATTTAAACATGTGAATAGCAGCTAGCATTTCATCGGACTGTACAAATATTTTCACAATTGTTTAATCTCTCAATTTCTGCCTTCACTGGGCACCATCTATATCCAACCAATATTACATATTTTACACAATTTCGACATAAATAAATTTACACGATTATCATCTAACTTCACAGTCTTTATTGACGGTTAGTACCGGTAGGGCAGGATCTAAGAGGGGCGGGGAGGAGTTGGCGGCGGGTTTGGTTTCTATATGGGGCGTAGGCTCGGGATCTGCGGGTGGAGGTTGGCCCGGTTGCACCGCCCTCTCCTCTTTTTTTTCGGTGTTCTGGACGGGAGGTTTCATCACATACCCGGAACCTTCTTGACATCTAGACAGTTTTAATTTTATGGGAATTAATTTAACCGGTGGTGATTTATCTCTATCGTCTGATTGTGTTGAAGGTTTCTCCGAAATATCTTTATTAGCGGATTCCGGTTTTAATTCGCCCGATTCACCACTCGTCCGTTTTTCATTGTCACTATCACTTTTTTTACCAAACCTTATAATCAGTTTTGTAGGATTTTCCCCTGTATTGGCGATTATTTGTACTTCGGACTTGAGCTTTTTCTTCTTTTTCTTCTCGCTCTTATCCTTTTTGTGCTTGATTTTTAAATCTTTGATCATCATTTTCCTAAATTTCATACTTTCCCGTTTTAAATCTTCCACCTGAAATGCGTTTAACAAGTGACCAAAAGTATTTTACACAAAAACACGAACAATACATTATTATTGAACAAATAAAATTATTTACGAAAATATATAATTATTTGACCACATACAGATCATTAATAAAATTTGTATCTATCCGATGTTGACTAATTTGTTAAAAATAAACATTTTTGTACTTTATAACCTTGATAATGAAAAATTGATTCTTGAAAGAAAATTAAATCTGTCCTTATGGTGTCTTTGGTTACATAGTATACAATTAGGTAGTTTTACGAAGGGAAGCGATATAAAATTGAATAGACATCAATAGATATTTTGGAATACTCACTGTAAAAAATGGTAAAGACAAGCTATACCTTCATTTACATGTGTTTGAAGATTGAAAGTCAAACTACTGGTGATGGTGCACAATTTTGTGTAGAAATCAGATCATATAGTGTTTTACTAACTAGTGCAGCAATGAACATTTCCGAATTTTAAGAATTAACCAGACTAGTTATAGAATATTGGAAGCTATTGGGAAACAGCATACACCATGGGTATTCCTATATAGGTTCGCAATATTTCTCATATAGAAGCATCAGTGAGCACTGAATATTAAATTTTTTTTTATGGTGATAATACAAATTCTACAATAATCTATATGTAGAAATTGAAATTAAATGTACTTACTTCATACAGATACTACATATATTTTAATAAAAAGATCATATATGACATTTGTAACGTTGAGATTATAACTGCATGAAAAATTTACTAGAAATATAAGAATTCCTTAAATAGTATTTTATGTTAGTTCAGTGGACGATTTACAGTTTTATTGTATTGCGGTATTGCAATATTAAATAAATTCCTATATATGATTGTATCAACACACTAAGTATGCTTGTATTTTTTAAATTATTGTATATTAAATTTATTTTTCCGTCGACCGTGTATATATATGCTATTAACGTTCTCAAAATTAGACAAAATCATACATTAATGACCCCTATTAATGCACGATTTTCATTAATCAACGATTTTTCTACAGGCAACCCAACGCACATCTTATACATTATATTTATATTGACAGTTACCTGTGGTGTAGGCAACCAAACATACATTTTAATGTCATTACTTATTTTTGACAGTACTTACCTATGAAACAAATAAATATTTTTAGTTTTCAAACATTGAAAAAAAAAACGAATACCACTTATACAGTCGACGGAAAAGCTTTGTAACTAACACGAGTATTAAAAGGGCAATTAACAATCTCGAACATTAACGCATTAAAACTCAAATTTTGGAGGTAATTAAAATTTGAAAAATGAATAATATAGTGTGTAAGACGTCAAGTGCATTTGCATAATAAGAAAACAACAAACAACTTTAAAAACAAGTAAGAAGACCTAAATTATTCATTTAAATAGCCAGTAACCAGCATAAAATCTATGAGAATAGAACATAAAAACAACAAATTAATCCATTAGCAAAACCGATAAGAAAAATATTAGTGTTCAAACAATCAGCACATAGGAAAGACAGGATCGGATTTTAACAAAAATGGAGAGTGGAGACGAAGTTGTCAAGAAAAGAAAAAGTGATTGGGAAGATGAGGAAGACCATGATGATGAGCTCAAGAAAAGCAGATTCGACAGGAAATCACCAAAAAAGCCTATAGAAAAATAGAAGAAAACATGGAATCTTTGATGGGAATGATGAAAAAAATGAGAGAATCTATAAGCGAACTATCGAAAGAAATAAAACAAATGAGGATAGAGCAGAAAGAATATAAAGAGGAAATATTACAACTGAAAACCGAAAATGAAAAACTTAATAATAATAATATACAATCATGGAAATGGAAAAGACGAAATAATGTAGTAATACAAGGTATGAATACAGATACTAGAAACCAAAAAGAATTAGCAGATGCGATGGAAGACTTTTTGGAACAAGAATTAGGAGTAAAGATCAAAGTATACGAGACTGTTAAACTAGGAGATAAAACGTGTCTAATAAAATTAAACAACGCAGATAACAAAAGGAAAATTATGCAAAACAAATTCAAATTAAGGAAGAAAGAAGGGGATAAAATAGTGATTCAAGACAATGTCACCAAAGGACAGAGAAATACAGAAGATAATTAGAATAAGAGCGAATGAAGAAAAGAAAAAAGGAACTGCAACCAAAATTGGATACCTACAGAAAAATTTATAGTGAAGAGTGGAATTGGGGATACAAAGAGAACGAGTTAATAAAAGTTAGAAGTGATGGGGGGTCAAAACACTGAATAGAAAAGAAGACAAAGATGAAAACAGAAGAGAAGGAAGATCATCATTTAGATAATAAATTTAGTTGTAAGGGTATTTGTAAAAATAGTTATAGTAATAGTAATGATTATAATACTCGTAATTGTAGTAACGATAACATGGTAACAATATTATTTTGAAAAATCGAAAAATAAGTAAAAATAATAATAATAATATTAATCAACAGAATAATGATAAAAGAAACAATAACATAGACATTAGTAGAGACAAAGACAATGACGAAGACAATTACAATAATAGTGACAAGCATATGAGTAACAATAATGAAAAAAGTAATAAAAATCATCGTACGAGCAGTAAGATGGATAATAAAATAGACTTAAAAACAAAAAAACTCTTCGATATGGAAACTAGCGACATGGAATATAAAAAGCATCGCAGGAAAAGAAATAAAGCTGGGGGAAGAGATTGAAAAATTGACATAGGATATTGATGTATTAGGACTAACAGAAACAAAGAAAAAAGGACAAGGAATACAAAAACTAGCAAAAGATAATATACTAATATACAGCGGAGTACCACAAGAAAGAAGAGCAGTGGCAGAAGTAGGATTTTCAATACATAAGAAATTAGAAGCACCGATACAAAGCTGGAAAGCGTGGTCAGAGAGGATGCTGACAATAGAAATGAAAACGAAAAATAGAGGAGAACAATAATCGTAGCGTACAGACCAAATGAAAAAAAAGCTGAAAATAAGCAAAAATTCAGGGATGAATTGACAGAAATAATAGAATAGCAAGCAATTCTACTGTAAGTGCAAATAATTTTTGCTACATTCATGACATTTCCTACTTCTCTTGCATCTTTAAATAAGTACTTCAAGTATATAATATGATAATATCCATTCTAGAAACAATAATTTTAGTAATAGTGCTCCTGGTAATGCAAACCTTATAATTTGTGAAACCAGCTGAATAATAGATGCCATATTTATGTTGTGGAATTTCTTAATTACGGGTTTATTTAATAATTGTAAATTGATTCCACATAATAAGGGTTGAAGCAATTATTAGTTGAACAAATATAGACCTGTTTCGATTTTTAAATTTATATTGATAATTGGCATCTGCTAACGGCCGCCTACTTTTTGGCAACGCCAGCTTTTCTATCGACTGATACCTTCCTATTATTGCTCATTTTTATCATTTGTACTTAAATTGTTGTGGTATGCACAGCTGCTAGGATACCTTCCATGCTAAGATAGGTCAAAAGCACAGCTGCTAGGATACCTTCCATGCTAAGATAGGTCAAAAAGCATTAATAGAATACCTCCCTCGAGAATAACACTAGGATATTGCTAGGATACTCTAAGACTAAGAATATCTCGAAAACATCACCGGGACACCTCCAGGTTCACTTTTCTGCCCACCCTCAATAAAATTAATGTTTCAAATTTTTCTCAATTTAATTTCGAATTCACCTTACTAAGAGCTGTAGGGGATCGTGTCCGGGTAAACGTAAGTTTTTAACTTTTTTTCAATAAATATTATTTTCCTTAAATTTTACAAGGTGTTTCTACCTTTTTTAAGTTAGTTTTCTTCATTTTTAAATTCATTTCTGTTCTTTCGTTGATGTGGCGTCGTTTAGTTTCTCATAGTCAACCCTCAGGCATACCTAGTGCAAACACTAACTTGGAGTCGAACCACCCTTGAGAAGAGTCTCATGCCGACATCTTGCTCAGGTGGCCACTCTAGCGCTCCAGACAATAGAGAGTTACAAATTAATATATGTGAATCAACCAAAAATAATGTATCAAGTATATGTAAGAATGGTAATAAGTACATTCAAATTTCATGTATTTATCTCAACGATATACAAATTGTATAAGAGAAATATAATAATAAAAACAATAACAAGAAACACTTACCGATGGTTTATTTGGCGGGGCAGTTAACCGCTTCTTAGGAGGTCGTATCCTATCTCTTTTATCGGGCGGATGTTCCAATCCACCTACTATACTATTGGTATTATTGCCTATTTTAATTTTGAGCTTCGGCGTAACCGGTTGTTGAAATAGTTGCTGTGAGGATGGCCTCATCGGTCTACCCCTTCTTTTATTCGCTAACGATGAATCGAAACTGGCATTGTTGCCGCTAGATGAACCTATACTTCTCCTTCGTTCGAGATGTCCTTCGTTATCGATTAAATCCAACTGACGAAGTTCTCGCGAAAGAGGACGCGATTTCGATTCTTTACGAAAGTGTTTGGAATCTAGTAAATCATCAGAGTCCGTTCTGTAGTCCCTGTAATCTTCTTTCGTGGGAATGCTGGTCATAGAAGCGACTGCTTTTGGAATTGTTATAATGGTACGGTTAAGAGGCGGTGCTGCCGGTGCTGTAAAACCTGTGAATATGTTTTAATTAATCTCATATTTCAATCATTGCTGCATTACATGGTCTACCTAAAATTTCACATTGATTTTAACCATTACTACAATCAAGTACATTATAATATGAACATCACACAATCATTATTTGAATTTTAGTTTAAGCCTTTTAGAAAATTCGCTCATTAAAATATATAAGATTATTCATTTTTAATGTTTATACCTGTATTACTTGCAGGATCATCCATATTCATATCCTGCGTCCAATACTGCCTCAACAGCTCCTTTTTTCTCATTCTTCTTAAGCTTGAAGGAACTCCGCCACTTCCAGAAGTCATTATTCCGCTTCCAGTGACACCGCTATTGATGATCGCATTATTTGTCGATAAATTAGCAGTAACAGTGGTTGAACTATCGTGAACAGGCGTTGGTAAAGGCGGAAGTGGTGTGACAGTTGAAGTATAATTAGCTATCGGACCTTTGATTTTAACTTTCAGTTGATTACGTGAGTCGGAAAGAGAAACTTTTATATTGTTGGCGGATTCTGATGATGGCGGCGGAGGTTCGATGGGTTTCTTAGCTAAGGCTGTGTGAAGTTCTTTTTCAAAGTCTTCATCTATTTCTTGCACCTGTTTTCAATAAATGGAATTTAATAATTAAAATATCACAATCCATGCTTTGCAATAAGATTAACCTATTCATATGATTGCCCTGTGAATAAGGAGTATCTTTGTTTACTGTCAACATCGTGCTATTTATATTTCGGTAATTGCATGTTTGACGTGTGTCACATAATTTGATATTTCAGTGTGAACGTATTCGTATCGGAGAAAAATACGAGGTTAAGTTTTTGGAAATTCGTCTGGCAAAAATACTTTGAAAATTATACCAACAGCACACATACGTCTTTTTTATCAATACTTTGGAAATCAATTGAGGACCTGAAAATTATACATATCTGTATTTTCCATTGCAAACTAAAAACTCTCTGTATTTTATAGCATAAGCAATAGATTTAAAAGTGTACAAACCTCAATAAAAATTTACCAAGTTCTTTTCAATGTAAATAACAAGTTTAACAAAAAATGTCACATCTAACACACATTATTTATGAATTCATCCTAGAAAAGAAATTGTAGAAAGTAGTAAAAAACCAACTAGCAGAACCGCTAATTAGAATCAAAAAGGGAATAGGTGGTCAAAATATTATCTTTACTAGGAAACAAAAGATAATAGAAAAAATAAAATTGAAATGCTGAAATATAACATTTTTTGACTTCAGTCATACATGATAGAATTTCCCAAAAAAGGTATGGGAATTATTACAAAACAGAAACATTAACAAGTTATTGAAAAGTATCCAGTCTATATAATAAAAGAACTATGTGAAGAAAGACAACCAGCAATCAGAGATATTTCAAGTTAATAGACGGCTACCTGTATATTAAGGCATCCTATTGCTTGATAAGCGAAAGAGGGTTAAAAAGGCTTTGGCAGAAACCAATTAGCCAGACCCCTTTTTCCTTTCTTAACAATTTTTCCAATTATTCCAATTTTACACTTTGTAACAGAAGTGAAACAGTGCATCTATTTAAATAATTATGTTTTTTCCTTCATTCAGTATAATTTCCAATTGTTAATTGTGTACTTATTTTTAATGTGTTTATTAATAATTATAATTTATTTATTTTTAGTTCTCACTATTATTTATTCATTTTTCCATTAATTTTTTCGTTTTCTTCCATCGATGCACGTACATTTAATTTGTTCGTAAAAGTGCTTACAAGGTTAGTGGTAAATTTTACAATTTCACCTTACACCTTTTTACATGTTTTTATAAACATAAAAAATAAGATATTAGTATTTTTATCTACAACTGTCATATAACGGGTACGATTTGACACTATTTTCAATGTCATAATGACGTATATTACCGCACTAGTGCGATTATGAGAATCTAGAAAAATATTAATACCAGAATTTAATATTTAAAATAACACTAGAAGTTGCATTTTCAATCTCCGAAAGGAGATTGTCTTCGCTTGAACAAATTTTTATAGATTTTTGTTCATTCAACTTTGACAATTTGATGACATAACTAATTTATTTTATTTCCACAGCTTTGACTTGATGGCTAGAGCTAGACAGAAACGCTGGAGGGGTGCGAGCAGAGAGGAAGTACAGGAATGGATGGATGAGGAAATGGAGAGAAGGTGGGATGAGTATGAGGGCGCGCTAAAAGGAGCGATTGGGAGCAGGAGAAATTGGGTGGACCGCTTTTGCTTCGTAGTCCACTCTTTCATTTCCATCTATCCCGCAATGTCCTTTCACCCAGATAAGATGAATTTTCTTCCCACTATTTTTCAAGTCATATAGCAACCGCTTAATTTCAAAAATAAGATGTTGCCTGAAACATTTTGATGGAGAACTCTCTATTGCTTGCAAAACAGATTTAGAATCCGACATGAATGCCACGTTTTGAAATGAATTTAAACTGCATAATTTTATAAATACTTAATGTCGATATCTGGATAAAAATTGGCACTTGGGCGTATTTTGGCATTAGAAATTTGAATTTAATCTTAATTTAGCTCTTACTTGTAGGGGCACCACCAACATGTCTGAGTTTTTCAATCACTGTTACGTGAAAAAGGTCTATATCAGAAGTCGCTATAAGCAACAGTTTTTGAGGTATTTGGATTTGAAATAATCGATGCATGTGACATTGAATGGCAAAAAGCAGGACTTTTTTCTCCAAAATCTGAATATTTCGAAAACGGTTGCTCCTAGCGACAAATAAGAAGACAGTTTTCACGTAAAAATGATCTAGGAACTTATTTTTTTAACCAAAAATAAAACTTTGACGCCCGAAACGAAACAACACCCTATAAAATATCGGACACTTATTCAGAAATACCCTGTTAAAACAATATTTAAGTGATTTTTAATTTGTTTTTTAAAATTGTGCAACCCATAAGATTTATGCAATGTCATCTAAATCGATTTCACTTGAAAACGGTACATCGTTTGTGAAAAAATAACAGTTAAAAAATGTAAAATTACCAGTCTGAATTCTTCTAACTAGACGGTTAAAGTTAGAGAAAAATGGCTTGCATGTTCCTATTCTGATTTTTATAGAAGCTATTGAACATTGTAAACATAATTGTTTGGTTACTTTCAGAATATGTCTATGGTTAGTTCAAGAACAAAAAGAATTTTCGCGACTCTTAGCCAAAATGATGAATCGAATATTCAGCCGTATTCCGTATCATGTATGTTATTTTTAACGATGGACCGTTATGTTACAATAACGATCGTATTTAACTATATTGTTAACTGTTCTGTGATTACCTATCAAGCTACATTAACGATATTGTTAAAATTGTATGTTAAAAAAGAAGTAAGTTTTGATTCTCACGAAGCGAGATGGAACGATACACCTTCAATGAATGTAAAAAGAGATGGATTCGGTCCCGTTAGATCCGTCAAAGTATAACCTTTATATAACATACCATCAAAACGCATGACAGAAGCAGGGACAAGGGGTGTCTCTGACAGAAGTGCAATTTGTACAATATAAAGCGAGGAAAGTTTACATTTAAGTGTACTTAATATAATAATAAATGGAAAAATAAGTACTTCTTCCAAATACAACAAGGCCACAGTATGAGAAGCTGTTGGAATTTTTAGAAAATCATCCTATTGTAATAAGAGGGAAGAACAAACCATGCGAGGTTGAAACAATTAACAATTTGTGGCAACAATTTGCTAATAAAGTTAATATGAAAAAACAGGACCATTCAAAAGCAGCCTATTATTTATGTTTGGTTGCAAAAAATGACAAATAACCACGAATATATAGCAAAAACTGATTAGATTTTTGACATTTGTTTCACTTAACGAGATCGTTAAGACATAACAAGCTGTCAAACCGGTCCAGTTATTTTAACAACAGACTTTCTAAAAATAACGATGATAAAATAACGATTCTCGTTGACATAACTATGCACATGATGATACAGAATCGGTATTTTTAGTCATATCGTTATATTACAGAAATTCACACTTAACGATGGTCGTCAAATAACATAACGTGATACGGAATAGGGCCGAATGTTTATTCTGAGGAAGAAATCGGGTCTATGCCGATATCCATTATTTCAAGTGACAATATTTTTGATCTACATAACTCGACCTATAACGAATATACTATTGAAACTACTTTAGTAAATAAGACGTAATCGAAATAAATCAATCAGTTTTATTGCCTTCTAACAATTTGAGTCCTTATGAAAATAACATGCAAAAAGAAACACATGTACCAATAAGTAGTACTGATAGCACAAATGGGACAGTGGGTGTTCAATTTGAACAGGACAGCGATTTAGAAGAATATTTCCAGCCGTTAGTTAATTATGTTAACAATAAACGCATAGAGTTATACCCTGGAACAAAAAACTGTAATGTCTTTCCAAAACTCGAAGATTGTGATACGACTTCTTCGGAAAATGATGACACATTGGAATAAAAATAGAGCAATGTTGGTCATGATTCCCTTATTTTTGCAAAAATCAAAAAATATTAAAACCATCAAAATTGTATTGTTTCCATAATAATTTAAGTGTTACAATTTGCCGCTAAACTGACGTATCTGGGTACTTACGTAACATTTTTTATCAAGACTTCCGAGTTTTTTGATCCTGTAAAGTAACGTAAGTATCAACTAACCACTAAACCTATACAAAAACTTTAAAAATTCTTTTTCTTAATCAACTATAGACATCAAAGAATAACCCTGGTGAATTTTGCACAATTTAAATAAGTTTAACCAGGTTAAATTAAAATCACGTTTTTTCTGCAAAATCGTTTTTGGTGACTTACGTTACTTTGGCAAATACATATCGATATATAAATACTTATTTATAAATATTGCTTCATTATTTCATACTTCTCCATCTACAACCTTTATTTGAAGAAGTTATTCAATGTAATTACTTTCTATTTTAATAACAAAAAAGTAATATAAACTGATGGAAAAGTAATTATAATTGCATATTCCGATTTAAGCTTAAATAACTTTTTTTAAATTGATTTTAGAAAAAAATTTGTTAAAAACAAATTGTAGACAATTTAAATATTAATAACATTGCTCTCTTTAACAATTCTGATAAAGTTGATAGTTTTTAAGATAAATGATAAATAATGATTCAAGACACAGAGAGGCCGATGCGGCGCATGAGTCAGAGAGAGACGGCGATACTTAAAGGTGAGCGAAGCGTACTTGTGAGCGCGCGAAACAATTAAAAAACAGGTTTTATAATCAACTAATTTTTCAAAATCTCCATTAACAATAATTGTATAAAGAATTTTAAAAAAATATCATTTATATATTTTATTTTTTTTCAATATATTTTTCATGGGTCGAAAGTACCCAAATTTGAGATTTTTCGAACCTTTAAAAATTCATATCTCTAAAAATATTAACGTTATCGTGCAAATTTATAGGACCTTGTTATTGATATTTCAATAAAGAATATAAAAAAAATGTGTCCGGTTGAAAAATAACAATTCCTTGCAATTGTTTAAACAATTTCGGTTAAAACAATATGGCACCGGGTTGCCCCATGACCACATGCATTTATATCATCAGTAGCGCAATTTGAACAGGATTGCATAAAAAAATTGAGATGGAATAGTTTTCGGTAGGTACTCATGCGCCGATTCCTCCTGGACTATAAAGATTTTTATAAAATAATAGTAAAAGTAGATGATTTGATCCATGTGGGTCGTTTAAAACGTTGCAATTGAGAAGTTAAGCTATTTCTGGAGTGCAAATTGTAAGATCTATTGCACTCCCTCTATCTTTTGTGACCAGGGTATGTTATCCATCATTAATTATTACTAAGTTACAATGATTGATAGCATCTAACTAAATGTGAAAAGGACCAAGGTCAATTGGCCCATATTCATAATAATCATATTCTTTTTATTGAATTTAACATTACTATTGTTAGTTAATGTTTTTTCACCAACTTGCTTTTCCGACTCGTTAACCGATTTATAATTCACTAGATTCTGAATTTATATTATTTCTACCTGATGTATTTGGAAAACGTTCAAGTGGGGCTCATCATTTTATGACATGGGTATGTTAGAGATGTTGGGGAGTCACCCCTTATTTAACCCTCATTTGTTTCAATTATTCACCTACTTTCCTTATAATCTATCCTATTCTAATCATAAGCATAATCAACAAATGGTGCCATTAATAGTCATAATTCCTATCTTGAGACTAAATTGTTTTATATGATTATTAAATATAATTATGCAATTACTATTTTCATTAAAAACAGTAGTGAGATAGAAAATTTAAAAGCTCAAAATGTCACTTCATTTTTGCAGTTCATCTCTTCTCAAAATATTTGTAAATTCTAATGTTATTTCCCTCTGAATATGTATAATTACATTCTCATTTCAAGATCTTCATTTCTCGCATATTTTGTAATTTTTAAATTTACGTAAACTTATTTTCAATTTTCAGAGAAAGTAATACGTTTGCAAAAAAAAATTAATCTTCTCCTTTTTGGTCAAGTTTCCTCTGCTTTGGATTAGTGACGATAAAATTGTGTGAAAAATATTACTTTGAAAGATATTGAAAAAGAAAAAACCGCAATTCAACTCTTTTATGGTTTTGTATTTTAAAATCCTTCTAGGTTGACATTTTTTCAAATTATTTTTAAGATTTAATAGAGCACAATTGCAAATTTTTGTTGAAGTTGTTCTGAACTTATTCCAAGGAAATCTAACCAGATAGCTGTTACTAAATCAACTGAAACTTCAAATCAACAATGTCTATGTACAACAAAAATAGTGACATAATGTAAACGTCAAAATTTCCTATTGAAAAAATATTACTGCTAGAGCTAACTTCGTATAGTATAGGATCCCGATATAAAACGACCTTCACCGAGATGCTTATTTAATTAAACGTATTTTATATTAAATTTAATATGTCAATATACATGTTGCATATGGGTTGCCTAACAAATTTCGGTCCAGGATATGACTAATTAATTATTATAAGAAATTTTTTTT
>CAJUYH010005282.1:0-23837 GCA_910591685.1 Galerucella tenella
GTCAAATTATTAGTCAAAATCATGAAGTTTCTAGTTTAAGGAGTGAATTTTCAGTTTAAACTGTAGATTTTGTGAAATATCCAATAAAAAATATAAATTTTGTCAAATTTAAACTTTTAATTTGGTTTAATTATGTCAAATTTGGTCAAGTTTTCAGTTCAAGAAATGAATTATTAGTTTAAAATGTAAATGTAAATCTTGGCAATTTTTCTTTCCAAAGAGTAAATTTGGTCAAATTTATCAGTAAAAATTGTAAAGTTTGTCAAGTTTCTAGTTTAAGAAGTGAATTTTTCAATAAACTGTAGATTTGGTAGAGTTTCCAATAAAATATGTGAATTTTGTCAAATTTGGACTATAAATTTGGTCAAATTACTAGTGAAACTCGTGAATTTTGTCAAGTTTCCTGCCTAAAGTATGAGTTTCTAAATTGAACTTCAAATTTGGGTAAATTAACAGTTAAAATTGTAAATTTGGTCAAGTTTTCAGTGTACCAGTCTAAACTGTAAATTTCGTCGAGTTTCTAGTAAAGTGAGTTTTGTCAAGTTATCAGTTTAAACTATAAATTTCATGTATTTTCCAGTTAAAAATGTGAATTTTGTAAAGTTTTCTTTTCAAACTATTAATTTGGTCAAATTATATTGGTCAAAATCATATGGTTCTTAAAGTTTCCAGCTCAAACTGTAAATTTGTTCGAGTGATCTTAAAAAATGTGAATTTTGTCAAGTTACCACCCTGAAATGTGAATTTCCAACTTAAACTTCAAATTTGTTTCAAACTATGAATTGCATAAAAAGTTAATTCATAATTTAAACTAGAGATTATGGAAAGGAAATAATGCTACGTTGTCTACGCCATCCCATATTGTTAAAAAACAAGATTTTTTTCTCTTAAGAGAAAAAGAACACGACTTTTTTCTTGACAGAAAAAAACGTTCTCAAATGTAATCCTAAAAACTTGCATTATCATTGGGAATACCCACCCAAACGTAAAATTGTACCCTTGAAATCTGTCGATAAAAAAAAACATAAAAAAATTCTTGCTAAACACTTTAACCCATAAGAAGTATAATAAAATGTTTTAAAAACAACTTCATTGCAGTGGTTACAACACTTGACCCTATAAGATATTTGTGGTTCTTGTTCTGTACTCTGCAGACCGTGGCAAGTATTTGATTTTACAGCGTATTTATTATTTTTATGATATTGTCTACAGGTATTTTAACTCATTTCGATGACTCACAGTATTCTCGGCAACCCGATGATTATATTTTTTTTATTTCGTTTTTCTTTAGTTGATGGGAAAAAAATCAACTGTTTGTTTATCTTCAATCTAACCCCAACCAGAAGTTCATTAATACAAGTTGAAGGATTTCACAGTTTAATGTATTGCAAGGTCGTACATACATTGGGAATTTGCTAGATATACATGACGTCGTATATCAATTCAGAGCGTTGATAGCACAATGTAATTTTTTCCTGTATTCAGAGTAGACTACATTGTGTGAGTGAGAGTATCCATTTAAAGTATAAAATAGTTTTTTGTATTACAGGTGGTTCTTCTTTTGTATTCCATATAATAATATATACTTTACTAAAGAAAGAGAAGAATCGGCATAAAAAATAATACACACCTAACGCTACTGTAGAGAGATAATTTTCTGATTTACGTTTTAGGGCGGGTTTATCAATGCTCGGTTAAATCTGTCAGCTACGTAGCCCTCAGCTATCTCTAGCCGCCAGTCAAAGTCTCGGTTATAATAGAAAGCGTTTATCAATGCACCACATAACTGACAGCTAGCTAACTGGAGGCTAAGTATAATTTGACAACCTTGTTCGGGTTATGAACGTGAGTGTAATGTTGTCAGGGTGTAAATTTCTCATTTTAATTTGGTGTAAGGAGGATTACCCATTACATGAAATATACATACATATTATTAATTTTATTCGTATATAGCATATATAATACAGTAAATCAAGAATATAGAGGTGAAAGTTATTATTTTTCTATTTTACCGTAAGCTTACTCTGTCAACATCGTGGAAAACTTCACTTGTCAGTGTCAAAATTGTGGTACTGTTATTTTTATTTCGTCTATGTTGTGCTTTGTTGAGTTGTTTGCATTTGAGCATGTCTACAAAACAAAAAAGATATCCCAATTTCACGGAGTCAGAGCGACAATTAGGTACTTATAAAAGTACCCGTTCACCATAAAAGTATAATAGAATGCAAAAAGACGGATGTTGTGACTTGGCGACAATAGCTGGAATTTTTCGGAGTATCATGAGAACACTGGGTTGATAATCGAAACCGAGTAATAAACTCGACATCATCGAGCTCTTCAAAGGAATTTATCCGTTCTTCAACAGTATATGGTTGTCTTTCGTACTCTACAAATTCCAATATCTCGCCAATCTGCAAGCTCTTCATCGAAAAGGTCGTCAAGTTCCTCAAGATACATTGACAATAAGAATGAAATAAAATACAAACCGAACCTATATGCTACTAAACTACTATAAAAAAATCAAATAAGCTTCTCGATCTCACCCTAAACGATAATAACACAATCAAATTTAAAGTTTAAATAATCTTTGTTGCAAAATGTAAGCAAACATGAAAAAATCATGACACAATTGTCAGTTAGAATCTATGGTTAGAATAACGGAACACCACTTTCTCGTATTTAACTGTATGTTCTGTGGTTAACATCAACTTGATAGTGGCAGCTAGGATAGCCGAAAGTTTGACTGCCAGCTAATGCAAACTGGCAGTTGATAAACACTTTGACCAACAGCTAAGATTTAGCCGAGGGCTACAATATTTAACCGATCATTGATAAACCCGCCCCTAGTTTTAGTAATGCAACCAGCAGTAGGTGCCTACTAATATAGACGTTTTTTATTGTTTATAAAATACTTTTTATCATCGAATAATACGACCGGAGGGTGAAGATGAGTTTCTTTCCATAGAAAAGCATTCAAAGTAAGCCAAAAATACTTCCTCAAGAGTGATATTCTTGATTTTCTTAGTAGAGAACCATTCTTCATATACCGACTAAACGCTATTTCATATACACGTGATTTTCCCAGCAAATGGGACTCCACGATATTTCGCGTCATTTCTTCCAAATCAGAAGGTAAACTACCAGTTTCAGAATCACTCATTATCATTTAAATGAGATTTAATTTTTCAAGGAAATGGCAGAGCACAGCTCACTAACCTACTAATATTTTAAACTACACATAAATATACATATTGCTTTGAAAATAAACAATCATTATGGCGCACTTCGTGCTATCGGACTCCTCGGCTATGCCTCGCCCAATGACATTCACGACTTGTACTATAATGATCACTTTATGATCCTTATTACATAAATTACTATTAAATAATTGTCAAAATCAAATTATCAACCAATGCGGTGTCCGAATCAAATTACTTCAAATAAATTATAAATCAGCTTAAATTGACAGAAAACTATTAAAATCACCGTTACCAAATTCAAATTATTATCAGCTATTTGCCGAAAATCTACATTAAGTTATAACGAAATCATCTACATAGCTTTGTTTTTATACTTATTTTGACTTAAATACGTTTTGCAAATTCGGGCCAGAATCTGTAATTGACATCTCATCAAGTTTTACCAAATGAACATTAGCGAAAATAGTTTTAGACTTTTGACATAATTGACCTTGATTGATTTATATATTCTTCGATTTGAAGAATGTCACCAAACAAGTATTAAACTATAAAAGGTATCTCACATATCTAATAATCCTACTTACAAGTCTCAATCATCATATAGGAGTGTTCGAAGATTCGACGTGTTGTCTTCGTTTGGAAGATGATAAAAGCAGTCCCACTATGCCATGATCCGAATCAGGTTTCCGATGTTTGGCTGGGTCTATCTCTCTCTTTTCCTCAGGCTTGAAATATAATTCACCAAATAAACAAATCGACTTTATCTAGAAGCGGAAATTGGTTGGTGAAATATGAATAGGTTCAAGTCGATTGCCCAATGGACCCACCCTTTGCAAACCTAAGATAATCCCCTTCAATTTCTAAAGCTCCCCATTTATCCTCGCTAGATTTGGTTACTCCTACAAATCTGGTTCTCAGGATAACTAAGTCCATATTCCCTAAGAACGTGCATTACATATTAGTGCAAAATGTCATGGTCTCATATTATTTTATTTATGTTTTCCAGTCATTAACACTTCATTATGTAATAGTCTATAAATAAAATTGGCCAGACCTGTCTACACGTTATTGAATACTTATGTTTCGTAGATTAGTTTATGAATAACTGATGAAGTATATTATTAACTATTATAACCGTCATAAAACGATAGTTATCATTGTTTTATTTATCACCTACTAAAGCTCCAATTAACAATCGTAAATTGTATCAAAGTGTGAAAAAGCAATATCGTGTTTTAAATGATCGTAAGTCTTAATTATTTCAGATTATTAAAAATATATGTATTCGATTAAATATATACAGGTTGCTTAGAACGTTCGTTCAATCGAATGTAAACCAAATATGTTTGAATTAATTGTTTCAACACTTGATATATTACCTCCCAACGAGCAAAAGCTCTCTGGATAAGCTGCAGGCTTTTTGGGAAACTGTAGAGTCAGAAACCGAAAGTGATCAGCTGTTCATATCCAACCAATTATTATCTAGGTGTGCTTGGCTGGTTTGGTAGAGCAAAACATCGCAACAACGGGCAACGACTGTCCTCTAGCAGTCTAGCGGATACACGGATGCACTGAGATCGTGCCCCAGCGAAGCTTTAGAGGTAATGCTAGTGCTTCATACCTACAGTGTAACTAAGGCTAAATCTTTGATACCCAGCAATCCAATAGGACATATTTAGATACTAAGTGTTAGAGCAGTCGAATCCAGGAATATTCCAACGGATTTTTCATCTGCGAACAGGATTTTCAACTCACGCTAGACATTGTTATCTACGAGCTTGATTTGACTCAAATCACGAGAGGTTCCTCACTTATTATACTGATGGGAGGAGTATGAATAGGAGTTACAGGTTCTGCTACCGAGACTTCAACCAATATGCTGCAGTGCTCCCAGGCCTTAATCTACTGGATGGAATCTTCACATAGTTATCAATTATAATTTCTAATTTTATAATGTGTGGATGAAAGCGACGCCGACTGCAGATCTGGAGTTAATACTAAGGCTACCACCACTGCAAATCTTCATTCAAGGAAATGCAAGATCTGTTAGTCATATTTTATTACAGAGGACTTCTCCGATAAATCATGGACACGGTAATGCCCACAAAAAGCTATACGAAGAAATATAGGCAGATCCAATACTGGAAATACGAATGGATCAGATTTTCCCACAAGACAGCTTCAAAAATGATTACACAGTATTCATTACAGAGAGAAAGCACTGGGAAGCAGGGCCTCCTATAACAGCGAATCTCAACTGGTACACTGATGGCTCTAAAACAGACTCTGGGGTAGGAGCCGGAATATATAGGGTAGGTACAAGAGAAAATCACGATTTCTCTAAGCCTAGGGAAACATGCCACTGTCTTTCGGGCAGAGGTAATGGCGGTGCAATGCTGTACAGAAGAGTTGATGAGAAAAAAGGTGAATAGCACTTAAGGCGATAAGCTCATATCGGACGACGTCAAATCTGATGTGGGTGTGTTGCAGGGCCATCAATAGACTAGTTAGTCATATTAGAGTCAACCTAGCCAGGGTGCAAGGTCACCAAGGAATAAAAGGCAATAAAAATGCCGATCAGCAGCGACTGAGGTCATGATGGGGCCAGAACCCTCCTGTGGAATCGTTAAATACCTCAAATCCACAAATGGATAAACAACCAGGCGTTGCGCTTGTGGTATGCAACGACAGGCGGAAGGCACGATAAACAATTAAAATACTTCCGGCCCACTGCGAAGGCTTAGCAAGGGTGCGGATTCACTCTAATTATAATCTAATCTATAATGTGTGGATCCAGTAGAGTATAGTGTATGGTTACTGTTTGTTTGGTCGATTGTTCTGATCAGTATACAGCCACTCCAACTTTTAGATCTTCGTCACCTCAGCCTCTCGATTTTTGTGATCTTGGCTGCACAGTGTATGTGAAGAGGCTAGATGTTGCCATCAACACACTTTCCAGAATGTATTTCCTGGAGAAATGATCTCCCTTCGACATGCGAGTTCTAAAAATTAGTGTGTCCAGTGAGTCAGTGCTTCGTATTCGAAGAAAGTGTGTGAAGATGTGTTTTCTTCCATGCACAAACGCCAAATAGGCTCATCCCTTTAGGACAATTGTATGCATGATCTTTTTCAACGTGCAGTTACGGGAGAGTAATTCTGTCACTTGATTTGTCATCACGTAGCATGTTAAAAATATGCACAGATCATCTATGTGAACCATTGACATGGGTAAGCGTGGCGTGTTTGCTAGTGGATTTTGGACTTTTCTTGAAATGCGTATAAAAACAGAGAAGTTCAATCTTTTATAGTCATTATAACACTTTTGTCTCAGATAACTATTGGTAAATATTAATTCAAGACATTTGTTATAGGATATAAAAAATATTTGTGAAACATTCCTCAAACACTGAAATATTTGTGGAAAATTAAAGACAAACACAAACGTACTCAGTATTTATGCTAAAATATCTTAGCTCTCTTAACAAATAGCCGCGTGCTTGGATCTACTTTTTCAGTTAGTCTAAAGCTCACTAATTATTATCCTTCCAAATAATTCCAATTGAATACCGGGTGTCCCACGACTTTTTGACCGTTCAAATTACTTATATGACAATTTAGAACTACAAAAAGACTTGTCATTTCCAATCACATGAACCCAACATTTCTTAAATCTTCACATTTACACAGATATTTTAATACTAGAAACTGCTTGAATATTTGAACATATCCAGTGTTGGAGGAGATTGAAACATTTGAAGACATATATCAGTTTTGAATTTTTACGACGCAAATATGAGTAGCTTTCCCTTTTTAATGACAATTTCTGTGGTGTCATAAAGAAAAACTTTCCCCATTTACAATTGGCGCGATAAAACGAACAATTACATGAAAGCACAGACATAAAAAATATCGAGTGTAATCTAGTTCATACCATAAAGCATAAACTGTGAAATAATTTACTGTAAAGTGGAGAGATAATAATTGTTAGTGAACACCGGGCCTCAATATTATTCGTTTAATTCGTTCTTGCTTTCTAGACGAGTTTCTTAATTCTCGTCTCACTAAAACATTTTTATAAGATTATTGCAGATAGCAAATTATAGTCTGATCAACAAGTTCAAGTTTGTGTCAATAGAATATAAAAAAATTGTCCAGTTAGAAAACAACAATTCTTCAAACAATATGGTACGGGGTTGCATGCATTGCTATCATCAGTAGGGCAATTTAAAGAGGAACAAAGTTAAGGTGGAATAGTTTTCGGTACTCATGCGCCGATTCTGCCTGGACTACATTGAAATTTTGACTATTATCATTGTAGAAGCTACGTTACGTTATTAATGTTAAAGTGACAACTTCTTTTGGTGCAATGAGCACTTTTTTGGATGAACAAAAATCATCATAGTTAGATGTAATCTTCACAGTTTTTGTCGAGTTTTGGGAATATGGTCGAAATGTAGCTGCAGAGGGTCCACCAACCAATCAACCAATTTTTGAAATTTGTGAAGATGAAGGTGGTGGAGACTATTATTATTGACCGAGCGGAATGAGGTGCGAGGCTTATAAATGTCTTCCCCATCATGTTGTATATACAATTTTTCCACTAACAGCCAAATTTAAGACAAAAATTGAGAATAATTCACAAACTCACCACGGGAAGCGTTTACCCCATCGTCTGACTGACAAGGACATTGTCAATTTTCGATATATAATGTACGTACTCGTTATGTTATCCGTCACTTTTGGTGGAGCGCGAATTTTAAACTAGTGTCATTTTTATTCAAATAATTTCATACTGATAGGTGATTTCAAGCAGCAAATATGTTATAGACAATCTTCTGAGTATACAAAATTATGTTGCACAGGTTTTTGATGAACTACTATCCCTGAACTCTCAAATTATTTGAATTTGTTTATTATTGACCTAGGTTGATAATAGAAATAGTATATTACACACCGAGGTGGGAAGAGTTTCATGACTGTCGAGAGGTTAGCTATTATCTCGATGCATGAATGAAACTTCCTACCGAGGTTTGTGTACTATTTTATTTACAACAATCATTTCCCGATCAACATCAATAAATCCTTGTTTCGTTCTGAACAAACCTAAAATATTACATTTGACAACTCACCAATATAAATAAACGAATGAAGTCGGATGGATAATAATAAGTTAAGAAAAATGTCATTAGATGAATAATTGATGGATTGTACCCCTCCAGAAATAGGTATTATGATATTTATCAATGTGTTATATTTTAAATATAAAAAATATTCATCTAAAATAGATGATATTAGGTAACGATCATATTATTTCAGAGGGCAAGAGGTGAGGGCGGTAATTATGGGCGAACTAATCGATCAATCAATCAAACTGGGATGATTCTGTCATACATATTGTAAAAGAGGAAAAAGCATACGCTTCTGACGCCAAAGTTGACTTAAACATGATAAACACAGACCCGCGCATCAGTAGCTGTCAGACACAAACTTTGTGATCCGCACTATAGGGTCAATTCTATAAGAAGTGGTTAAAAATTAACAGTACGTCGTTAAATTCGACAAAGTTTACGCTATTATAAATGTTTTAATCTATACATAGTCAAGATTATAATTCAAATTTTAACATTTATGGTATCCAATAAAGAGTTTTCCGTTAATACTTTAAAACTTAATATGCATACAGACTAGCAAAAATGGGCTAGAAGATTGTCTTATTTTCAACTGTGCGTTAAAATTTAACATTTGCTTACAGAATTGCACCTTATGACTGTCTATTAGACTCACACTATAAATCTCGAAACTAAAACTACTAGTAAAGTAAAACTGAAGAGAAATCTTGAAAGTGAGATTGTGATTTTTTAAGGAAATACAATTGGTTTTGTAAAAGTTATTACAGTTGTGTGTCACGCGATGTGATCGCAGTACTTACCTTCATTACTATAATTGAAATATTAGATTAATAAGTGCACTTTGTTGTCATGTTTGAAAATCGTCAGCGTTTTGTTGTAGTTGGTTTTTGTGCGGTAACGAACTGTGAAAAAAGAAAATAATCTTTTTTATCTCTTGCGTGTAGTGATATAACGGAACTAATGGGAAAATAATATTTTTGTTAACTAGTTGAAGTTAAGTTAAAACCTTCCACTGCCGTTACATTACGTCAAGGCTACATTTCTACTATAATTTATTTCAAGTACATCTATTCAGGTATTTTTTTCAAGAAAATTATTTTCCTTTTTGGTTAAAACTCTTATCGTTGTTTAAGTCTAGCGTACGTGACAAAAGTTTTAGGAAAAAATTAGTGAGTATGTATGTGTATTTATGGGGTGATATTCACTGAGATATAAAAGATCTATAGTCTATTCAGTTCCTGAGGAAAGTCTCAGAGACTAGCAACTCCTGTGGTCCCACTTCCCAGAGGAATTTTAGGATATCTGCAGGCTTCAACTTACTATTCTATCCAGTAGTCTCCTAGGTGTTGTGCCCTAGGATTCTGAATTGCTGTGCAGTTCGCAAGTATGTGGATGTATGTTTCTTCTTCCATCCCACAAAATCTACATTTTTCTTCCTCCACTAGTTTAAGCTTATCCAGGAGCCGACTCATGCGACAATATCCCGTTAGGATCCATGTTTTGACTTAGGCATTCATTTGGTCTCAACAACAGCTAAATATAAATATTTGATTGTCTAGATCTTTCCAATAGTCAGAAATTCTCTTTTTTTCGGGTTTACCTATTCTTCTTCTCTCAGTCCCTCTCTTCTTCTACTATTTAATTTCTTTCTTTTCCAGTGTGACCAGTAAGGAGACTATTGTTTTGGAACTGATTACACAAGAGCTCACTGCTTTAATGAGTGCTTGACTATTCAATATTATGATAATCCTTCGCATTGTCAGAATTGAACTTGGCAAACTTTCTTATGGCGTCAATTTCCGCTTGAAGATATTTGGGGTTTTTCGCAAGCTTTGAGAGTGTTTGGTTGTTGGCTCGTACACTCCTATCCCAGTTCCTTCTATTGCTTTTAAGCTGTCTGTGTACCATTGAATGGCATTCTCTCTAAGTCTGGTAATGGTATTTGGATTCCATTCCTTCTTGTTACTTAATTCCGTAACGAATTTCTTTGAAAAGTTATACTTTTTCATCATACCATCTCATGGCCAGATTTTCTGATTTCCTGAAAAAAATTAGTATAAATTATGCACAATTTCAATAAATATACTCGTAAATATTCGATAAATATACAAAAATATTGGTTAGGTTTCGTGAACATTGAGTACTCTCCTGTCGTATCATAACAACTTGTGAAACTTGAAAATTATTGACAACGTTTTATAACTGCACAAAGTATACAGGAAATATGGACTCGTGGGCTAAGATCATGATTAAGTAGTTTATAGATTGAAATTTTGGAAATTGGAATGTTAACTGTATAATATCATATTTTCAACGTGAAATTATCATTTTTATCATGGAAATTGACAAAGCTTGTCCTTAAAATCGCGGCGCTGCTACTGCAAATCCAATACCATCTATAAACAGTAACCTTGGTTTTTATAAATGACAATAGTTAAATATTTAACATTATTTGATATAATGAATAAGAAAAACTCAAAGTAAGAACTAGGAATATTAAAATTGTTGGAAAATTAAAAAACGGAAAGGGTGTACACTGTTAGAAATTATTGCAATAATGGTTATTGCATTGCATTGCAGACGTGAATTGAATTTAATATTATAAGATAACCAGAATTAGAAATTATTTACATATATTCTATATCGGAAACCTGTGCTTAAACTAATTTTTTTTACTGGTGAACCATTTTACCTATTTATAGCACGCCTCAGCGTGTTTAAATCGAACCTTAAAAAACGCGCGTTTTAAAGTTACCGTGGCAACATCAACAACTCGAGAAACGAAGTCTAAATCTATGGACTAAATCATGTCTAAATGACAATTTTTTTATTATTGATCTGACAGGAGTAGTTTGTAACGTCAAAACTTTTATTCGAACAATATTTAACAATGTCAAATTTATAAATTAAAATGGAAAGTGCCGTTGGTATTGTTTGAAATATTGTTATTTCGATTTTTAAAATCTTAGGAAATGGTATTTAAATTAATACTATTGACATTCTCAGAACTCAATAAGGTTGGACTTCCATCAAAATACAAATTAGTTTATGTTTTTCTCATTTCCATGACAACGCAAGGTATACATCATATCCACAGCACACCCTCTAGCAGTTTAACTCTCATCTACAATTTGTATCCAAGTTATAATATCGTGCCCGGCCGCTTGAGAGCGCATTAGTAGCGTGACGTTGCAGAATCGCCCAATCGGAGTACGGAGGGAACGTCACGTGAACTGTCAATTATTGAAAGTTACAAAATGGTTATCACCCGTCAACTTTTCAGTTGTGTTTGGTTGTGTTCATTTGCTTCGCCTGTGCTTCCGTTGATTATCGTTGAATTGATTAATTACAGTTAAAGTTTGTATATTTAGTTTTTATTTTTAGTGAATTTAGTGGTTTAGTTCAGTATTTTAGTTTATGAACATTTAATTGTTTGTTGTATTATAAGACAATTGATATTTTTGAAAAGTAGATAGGTACTTAGTATAATATATAATATAACCAAGACCTATGGCATCTCGTAAAAGAACTTGTTGTGTTCCTGGTTGTACGGATATAACAAGTAAGATTGAGATTTCTAACGTAAATAATACATTATTTTTAGGATGTAACTATAAACTATATATAACGTAGAATTATACTTATAGATCTCACTGTATATTCATCTTATTTAATTTTTCGAAAAATAGTTAACAACAATAGCCAGTTTGTCGAATTTAAGATAAAGACACTCCTGTATTTTGTTTATTCCTTGGTGTACATATTGGAATTTTTTACAGTCATTTGAGTGTGAAAAAATATGTGCACTTTGAAATAAATCAGGGATATCCATCTTATATTTCATATTTAAATATCCCGCCCTTATGCTCGATTTCACCAACCGTCTCGTAAAGTTAGGTAATATCCAAGTCGAATTTAGGAATTTCTAAATGCGCGTGGTCCAACGTAAATTGCGTTTAGAAATTCCTAAATTCGACTTGGATATTACCTAACTCTACGAGACGGTTGGTGAAATCGAGCATTAGTTATTTCATATTTCCCGCTCTTTTAGTTATTCTTCTTCTTGCTCCTTTTTTGAGCTATATTCTGATGGATAATTTACCCTTTTCTTGTATGTCACAGATTTCTTCAGTTCTGTGCTCCATACTAATATATTAGATCTGAGATTTAGTAAAGGAGTTAGCCTGCTAGAGGGTGTGCTGTGATCATATCCATCACGAATTCAACCATTTGACATTTAGTTCTTATTCCCATCTATGATTTCCATTTCTTGTTGTTGTAGTAGTTATAGACCAGTATTTATAATTTCAAAGTGCACCAATAAAAAAAATAGCGTAAAGTATTCGTGGATAGCTGGTCTTTAAAGACCTTAATAACCACTTATACTTTAATATACTATTAAGTAGTGCCTATTGATTATAAATATATTGTATTTTTTATTGTTATTGAACAGATTGAAGATTATGCATTGAATTTCAAGGCTTTGGGCTTCATCCTACACCTGTTAAACCACTTCACTATTTTGTTATATTTTGACTTCTCGTTCACTGTTAATTTGATATTATTACGACTGATCAAAGCAATAATATGTTTACAAATTCAAATGTTATGGTGCTAAATCATAGTTATAACAGCACATATAGATTGAAGATCAAATGGGATAGAGGGGAACCCTGGAAGAGTCCTTGTTCAAGTATGAATGTTTGGCTTAACACTTTAATTCACTTTCACTTGTGGTTTTCTATCATATCATTTGTGTTTCCTAGCATCACTTGCCTCACATACTATCGAATGAGCTAGCAGCCAATAGATTACTATGAGCTGAAAAAGTAAGCAAGGCTTATGATTGGCTGTTGTTTTTCTGTATTGGATTTTAACTGGCGCCCTCTACCATGACCAGACTTGGAATACGTTCTCCTTATATAGGCTTCGTGATTTTTATTATTAAAATTGAGTTTTTTGAAGCGTTCCGTAATTTTTATTTAGAAACTTCAGAGAGCTATTACTCGGAAGCAAAGGCTTGTATTACAAAAATTTGTTGGAGCTTCTATCATTCTTTTGACCTCTTCTACCTGTTCCCAAATTTTTGATATTAAAATGATGTATAAAACTTGTCAAAATTTTTTAATACAGTTACGCCCCTCCCCCCTAGTGCGCGAAGGATAGTGGTTGAATTCATCATTTCATCAGTTCTTAGAGGTGTATCTACGAGTAAACATGGAACTATAGCTGAATGTACATTTGCGCAACTCTTCGCTTATTTCTCTTCCTCGGAATACTTTTTTATTTCCTGTACGCTGCCCATCATATTTCAGTGTAAGCATAGATCACGTTTGACAAGCTGTTTATTGCCAGCAAAAACCGTAACACGTTATTAACGTATGGATAAAAGTCCGCATGCTTATATGTCGAAATAACGTTTCCCCTTTTTAGCGGATCCCAAAAAATAGCTTGCAGTATTTCTCTAATGGACACTACTACAGAATATTATGCAATAGAATTTTCAATCACATTTACTTTCAAATTGAAGAACAAAAAAAACAAAACCAATGATTTTAAATTGGACCGAAACATTTTCAAAGAAAGTACTGAGCGTTATTACGTTAATTCGAAGGAAGTGGCTGAAATTCAAACATCAACCACTCCCACACCATCAATATCGATACCAACGATCGTTTTGCTATTATGTTATATATACAAAGCCTACTTTGTGAACTAATTGATAGTTTTGTGATGGCAACTTTCACCTCTCTATAAAAAGAATTTTGAAATTGCAACGCCTTAGCCTACTCCAGATGCACATTCTATAAAGAAACAATACACTGTCGTTATGATATAAGCGCAATCTTTTTTTTTATAATTGATATTATTGTTATAAGATTATTGCGTAATGCAAAGTAACTGCAAGAGTAAAAATATCGTGCATTCGTTAGTCGTATATTGATTATGCAGTAGGTGTTACAGTTATAGTTACAGAATAAAGGTAGTTGTAATTTAATAATTAATTATAATAACAGTAAATAGGCTGCACTGATTCTGGACCATGGTGGAGGCGCTAACATGGGAATCTCCATAAGGAAATGGCGGGAAAAGCTAAGGTTTGAAAACGTCAAAATTGACTCCAATAGTGATGGGGGTAAATCACGTGCGCCTCGCGAGGCTGGGCCAATAAAACGCTCCATACATCACGCCAAATGTCAAACGTCAAATGTCATACATCACATGTCAACCGTCACTCCGTCAAACGTCCCATGTCAAACGTCACTCCGTCAAACGCCACTCCGTCAAACGTCACTCTGTCAAACGTCACGTTGTCACGTCAAACTGTCAAGTGTCAAGTAATGTGTCAATAGCCCTGGTATACGCCTCATCTAATGAATGTCAAATAACAATAATTGATGTGATGATATGTATTTAATAGTAAATGTTTCTTTATGTTAACTTTTGGGTTTTTTCTGCATACTAGTACAAAAAATAGTGATAGTGTAACTGACTTTTCCGCACACAATTGCTAGCCGAACGACGCTTCAGCATAGCGTGCGGAAAAGTATCACTTTAGGCACTAGTACTATTAACTGGAGCTGGTAATGTAGAAACAATTCCTATGAAAAATCAAAGAGCTGTTACTGCTTATTTGTACATATCGATTTGTTTGCCGGAAGTGATCGCTAAGTTTCGAAAAACCAACTACCAACGAAGAATGATCCTCTACCAAGACAATACAAGAGAACCAATTGAGTTTTTAAATCATAGAATTACTGGACTATACAGAGTTGCCCAAAAGTCTGGAAACGACCAATTATCCCGTAAATGGCGTTTAAAGTGCGAAAACTCACATCTCGTTTATCTTTTGTAGCTCTGTGACATTTGATTTTTCAATGACACGTCAGACACTGTCTGTCATCTTGTGGATATAATTAATAGTTATTTACGTAATTAGTGGGATATGGACATCATTAACGCATGCATGTGAAGTTTGCACGACGAGGCCGTAGGCCGAGCCGTGTAATCACACTATTTTCAGTGTCGTAATGACGTATATTACCGCACTAGTGCGTTTTTGAATACATTACCGTACTAGTGCGATAATGAGAATCAAGAAAAATATTAATACCAGAATCAAATATTTAAAATAGCACAGTAAGCTGCATTTTCAATATCCAAAGGGAGATTGTCTTCGCTTGAACTTATTTTTATAGATTTTCGTTCATTCAACTTTGACAATTTGATGACATGATAATATAATATGATTATTTCCTGCGAGCGTAGAAGTAGGTATAGTAAGCACCTAGTGTCAAAAACATCTTGAGTCACTCGTTTCATAAAACGTTTCAGAAAACTCGTGACCAAAGTAACGCTTTTGACACTGGGTACTTAATATACTATTAAATACTACAATTTTAAAACTTCAACCTAATTATAAAAATATAGGTATTTTAATACGGTTATTTTGTTTCAGGTAAATATAACTTCAGTACCTACGTATTCTTCACTAGGAATTTGCAATCGCATTAACATCATCAGAAAAGGTATGGTACTAAAATACGAGGCTAGTTTTATAAATACGTGACTTTGTGGAAGTCACGTGCACTTTTATCTATATATAATATAGACACTCAAATGCCACTGTTAAAAATGGTAAGAGAAAAAAACATTCCTCGTTCCTTTACAAATCGGTAGCCTTACACGTACACTGTTTTCGCTCTTCCCCTGACCCATAAATTCTGAACGCACTCCTCATGTCATCAGTCATTTTTAGTTGAGCGCGAATTTCAAACTAATGGCATTTTTATTCAAATAATTTGACGTTGTTAGGGAATTTCAAGCAGCAAATATGTTAAAGACAATTTAAAGCAATGTATTATACATTTTTGACTCAGCTCACCGAAAATTGAAAATAAAGGGGCTCCATTTGAAAAATGGTTACGTCGTCATCACACGAAGGTGGTTCACCCTGTATATTGGATTATGATTCGAGAAGATGATAAATTAAAACCAAAAATCAACCTGTTTCGTGAATTTTTAATATTATTGGCTATTAAGATAATAATGAATTTATGCGTTACTTTATGTATATTTAAATACCCACGTTCTTCAATGCTCCGATTTCTGTAATTGTTATTTATAGAACTGGTCTTGATAATTGTTTTTTTCCACATACGTAATCAATAAAAATAAAACACAATCAATAATAGTATTTAGGAATAAAATATCTCTCAACTTGTTCTAATAAATTGATATAATTACGGCCATTACAATCAACATTAGCTCTAGTTTATTTGTAATTGAATTCTGTGTGTATTTCTTTAATAACTGGAAAATTATCTTGTCAACAGTAGCTACATAACACAACCCATGGCGAATACCAAGGTATTTATTAAGTATATTATGTTATTTGCATTACTGGCACATCCGGTTTACCGTCAGTAAAATAAATATGGAAGCATTTTTCTTCCAAGCTTATCACTTTATTAAAACAATTTTTCAAATCACGGCTCAAAAGAGCAATTAATAACATTTTTATTGTAAAAAATCGTTTGAGGTATCGGTGATATTGCCAAAAATGAAGATACCAGACCTGAAGAAGTCTTTTAGATTTTCTTGTTCAAAAGCTAGCATATAACTGAGAAATATTTTAATATGTATTCTTAGTACAAAATAAATGAGAAAAACAAGGTATAAAATACAGTTCATTACTGTTACTTCACCATTCTGGAGATTTTTCTCCAGCTGTTATCGATGCCTTAAGTGCAAAACGTCGTATCACACCAAATATTCAAAAGACCGATTTTGCATTTAGTTGACCTTCACATTTTGGCAAATCATCTTAAGCCACAGCTACCTGATAAATTCATTTTACGCGCTAAAACATAAAGTTCTATCGAAACCATAAGGTCTTTTGTTTGCACTGAACAATTGTAGTTATTGGGGATACGACGATTTGCACTTGGCCATCGTTATGCTATATGTATGTTTTTTTTTTGGATGAACATTCACTGAGACTTAGAAGATCTTCTTTTTATTCAGTTGATGAAGAAAATTTCAGAGACTATTTCTCGAAGTATTTCAAGAATATCCCTAGACTTCAGTTAGACAAGTCTTCCTCTTTTATCCGTCGGATTCTCTGGTATTGTGCCCTAGGACTCATTCATACGTTTGGGTTGGACTCAACAGCACAGGCACTTGAACTGAATATTTGTACCATTGACCATGTTATTTACCTACTTCCATTTCATTCTTCTATATAGGCCACCGGTTTATGTAGAGGGATCTTCAGTAGTTGTGATGGTTGTATTATTTCCACTCCAAAGTGCTTCCGTCTGAGTCCTTGTAAGCTCTCACAGAAGCAGAGTATGTGAGTAGTTGTTTCATCGTAGAGTTCACATTTTCTGCACATAGGTTCACTAACTTTGCCCATCATGTGCAAATGCTTCCTCAGGATACAGTGTCCAGTCACCAGGTCGGTAACTGTCTTCTAATTTCTCTTACTCAGTTTCCGCAGCCTGGAGAAGAGTTCCTTGTCTATCTTGTACAGTACTCTTAGTATGGAGGTGTCCTTGTGTCAACCTCCATTTTAGTTGAGCTTCCTTAACTAGCCAGTTCCCGACTTCCCCTCCTATGTAATCCTTTGTGATTCCATAAAACGTTTACGGACCTGTGAAGGCTCCTTTCTTCAGCTAGCTGCTCTGCCATTTCATTCCCTACAATCCCCTCATGTGCGGGCACCCATATTAGAGACAATTGTTGTCTCTGCCAGCATGTTAAGAGACTCAGTGGTGAAATGCTTTCCGCAAGTATGTTATTTTGTTCCTCAATTCTTCATTAGTTTAAGCTTCATGTACAGCTGGGACACTTGTTTTGGTACAGACTCACTTGGGCTCATACATTATTTTGATCTTATCTAGTCATAGTTTCCCAGTAGTATATTTGATTGTCTTAGCCCTACTAGATCTTCAACGGTCCAATCACTTTCATGATAATAATGTTAAAGGCATTCCAATTCCTAAAAGCACCTTTCTTTGCTTGTTCACCTGCTATTTCTTTTCATTTTATTCCAGTGAATCCAGTATGGTGGCTATGCAGTTTTTCCTAGTTCATTAAGTTCTTCAAGGCATTCCCATATTATTCTAGAGCTGACTACACAGGAGCTTAATAGCTTGGATTACTACTTGACTACCCAACAATAAGAATCCTCCACCTCCTACATTCTATGGCAAATTTCCAATCGAAAGATGCTTGCGTGAATGAGTGTTTCTGTTTCTTACATTTCCGTCCTAGTTCCTTCTTTTAAACCCATTTGACTCTACCACATAAAGTAATTTGGATCAATCGTGGTACATCGTATACGAGTACTGCCTTCTTAGCTTAATAAACAAACCCCTCACTCAAGCTAATCAATTTTGGATTGATAGAAACCTGTAAACAGCTCTGTCAATTGTCATTGACAAGATACCAATTTCTTTATATTGTGGAAATTATCAGATCGAGTGTGAAGCATCTTATCTTGGCGAAGGATGCTGGCTATCGGCATCGATTGCATCCAACATCCCATTTACGCCCTCTCCCATAGCCGGAACCGTCATCTCTGACTAAAAAAACGCTTTCGTCGCATGGTTCTGACCACTATACGCCCGGCATCCTGGCGGCTTGGGACTTTCTTACGTTCTCGTCTGTTTTATGACATAAGTATGCATTCAATCATCCGATGCTTCGTCTGCAGAGTCGTCGGCCGACTCTGCACAAACCGCCACATGTGTTTTTAGCCTTATGGGCGTCAGTCCAATGCTTCGTTTCGTTCTTCCCTCTCCTCTCTTACCATTGTTTTCTTAATTAGATCTGCAATGATGGCATCCTGGTCTCTTAAAATGGTGTTGATTATGTTATCCGGAGTGAGCTGGACCCCCACTGCGGTGTCTGTTCGTGCTTTGTCGTGGGCCGTTATTGGGCAATCAAACAGGGTGTGTTCCGCAGGGTCTACCTGCTGGCAGTGGATGCACTTGTCGCTGTCAGATTTTCCTATTCTGAATGTGAAGGCTTTGAATGACCAATGGCCAGTCAGAAATTGGGTTATATAGAAGTCTGTTCTCCTAAATCGACAATTTACCCAGGGGTCCAGACTTGGGATGAGCCTTTTCGGTATTCTCATTTCATCTTAATTGCCATTGATTCACGGTATTTCTTCTTGATATTTCTTTTTCAGGTTTTGTGTAGTTGTCGCGTTTGTGTATGTAATGTCTTTCCTGAGCAAGAATGTCCACAGGTGGGATCCTTATTATTACCATAAGTGATCATGTACTAGTTCAAGGGATAGCTAGAGAGTGGTGCAACGTAAACTGGCATTTTTAAGATTATTTTATCCGCAATCGGGCATTACTTTCTTTCATAAACTAGTTTTAATATCAAAGTATGAAAACAGATCATGATTATTCACTTTATCGTGTTCTCAATTATACAAAATTTTCTTTTATTCGTCCTACTGACGAAATTTTTCTAAAAGGTAGGGCTTGGCGCCGTAATTTTTTTCTTGAATACGACTAGAAGTCAAAGGTATGACATGCACGCGCCATATTTTATTGTTTAAGTTTGTTAAACGCCTACGTTAACTGCTGCCGTGTACGACAACGTTAATGTTAACAACAAACAACAAAAGCGAATGAGACAAGACCAGTTTTTCTTTTATTCCTTGATAAAATATAGTTATTACAGCATGTTACTGATTGGTTCATAGATAATCTGAAGTATAAACGGTGTAACTTTAGGAATATTGTTTTAGATAAATCTGAAACGTACCTATCTATAAAACGAATAAGTCAATTTATATATACAGTGTGTCGCATTTAAGATGAAGACACCCCCATACCCCCTAACCTAACAAAAATGATTTATTCTTTAGGAGTGAGAAATTTACAATGTACCACTTACATTTGAAATAAGCTGGGCTTGCGGAATTCTCTCCCATTCTTCACGAGCAGCATCTTTTAATTCTCGCAGTGTAATAGGAGGGTTGTTTCGCTTCTTAATGCGTGTTTTGATAATGTCCCAGGCATGTTCAATGACGTCCATGTCAGGGGAATACGAGGGCCACCATATTGTAGATATTCCTTCTTCTCCCAGAAAATTTTGTACTGCTACTGTTCGATGCGGAGGTACGTTGTCATGCATAAACACAAATCTATCACCTACTGCCCCTCGGAATAGACGCACGACAGGATTTGAAACCTCCACTATGTATAAAGCACCAGTGACCCTTCTCTCCAGAACCAGTAGAGGCGTCCGTGTGCCACTCATAATACCATCCCAAACCATAATACTCCCACCTTCAAATGGGACACGCGATTGGGCTGTTTCTAGTCGGGCTTGTCGTCCCGAGGCCCTCCTAGTGTTCTTCGCGAATCAGAAACCAAGCCAATTTTTGATTCATCAGAGAACATTACGTTATTCCAGTTAGGACCATGATGTACCATTTCTCGAGCCCATTGCAACCTTACAATTTTTTGTTGATAGTTTAGTTTGGGAACACGTAAGGGTCTTCTACGATACAAATTTTCTGCATTTAGTCTGCGTGTTATTGTTTGCCGTGAAATATTCAGTCCTTCAAGCCTAACAATTTCTCTGGAGATACCACTTGTAGATTCCAGACGATTTCTTCGAGCTATCAATGTTATCTGCCGGTCTTGTGCAGCTGTTGTAATATTGGCGATATCACTTTGAATAAAGACCTGTTGTAACAATGCAATTACCTACTCTAGATCTATCGAAATGAGATATCATGTTTCTAGGCATTTTTAAACGACTCGAATGAAATTTATACAAGAACTAAAATAATGTGTAAATACCAAAATCAGTTTGATGTGACCAAATTGCTACAAAAACAAATCAAATTTGTGATAATTTCCATTAAGAACGCTCCAGAATAAATATAGACAACAGTTTTCAAACCACCATAGGCGTAGATATATTATTTGTACGTATTCCAAACTTTTGGACATATGTGTATATGCAGACCAATCTCACTTATCGGAATAAGTTCACGGGTCCACAAGTGACCGCCCTGGTGACTGGACACTGCACCCAGAAGAACATCTGCTAATGTGAAATCTAAGATGAAACACCTCCTCGCATACTCTGCTTCTGTGAGAATTTGAAAGGAGAATAGTAATACAACCATCACAACTGCAGAAATTCCCTCCAGTCAAACTAGTGGCCTATGTAGAAGACACGAAGCTTCTGGAATGGATGTAAATAACATGGGAAATTGTACAAAGATTCAGTTCAAGTGCCTGGGCTGTTAAGCACAAACGTATAAATGAAGAACTACACGCTCAGTTTCACATTCACGAGAATGAGACCTTCTCTTAACCTAGTCATATTATCTATTTATCTTCTGTATGTTCCTTGTGGCATTACTTATAATTTTTTTTATATTTTTCGGGAATCAAACCACAATATTATGTTTTTATATTCTTATTACGACGTTTCGGTAGCGTTCCAGCGACCGTTGTCAAGATGAATTGGTTTTTTTTTGTTTTGGACCCTACCTGACGGAATAAAATTTAATAAGTAGCCAGGAGAAAATTGTGTAGAGTTCAGTTTGGAGAGCATCCTATATCTTTGAAACGGTGCAGCCTTGGGGGTGTAAAAGCCATTCATTAACTTTACCAATTACTGTGTCTTATTTTACCACTCCTCATGTCAAGTAATTGAAAACTATATAAACCACGACAAATTATATAAATTAGAAAAGATTATATAGCATATAGCTAGTTGTCCTTGATGGGTCTTACCTTCAACAAACTAATATCTAATATGTAATTTTATAACCTTAATCAAGTTCAAAAATACTGTTTTTGAACTTATTATAATGAAATACATATACAATTTGTACGCAATATCAGAATATTAAATTATAGTTGATATTGCATTTCTTGATTCTATCTGTGCCAATATAATAGTATTATACATAATGGTATTAATTAAATCTAGGTTAAGTTGAATCGTTCTGGTGTGGACTCCATAAGCGTAGTATAGGGGTTAATGGAGGTATAACAGAACACTGACACCTCATGAAGCACGAGATATTGAGATTACCAGTGGATGAAGTCTCTTGAGAGTCGCATTCTGTATGTATCTACAGTGGTATTTCATGTTGTATTTGTATTGTCCACTGCGACACAAAAGATCTATTGTGCCCCTTACTTCTACTTCGTTTCTGAGGAGAGTCTCAGAAACTAGTAGCTCCTTGAGTTCTATTTCCCGGAGGAATCTTAGGACATCTGCAGGTGTTTCTTGTTACACGGGAGTTGACTAAGTTTACAATGCCCAGAAGAAAACTACTGAGGATTCATAGTTGAATTTTGTTAGGACTTAACACTGCCTTTGATCCCTTTCGGTTGTAGTTTCCGAGAAATATTTTGCACAGGTTCAGTTCTTGAAAGGACTTTTCGGAGATCTGACCCTTTTCTTCATTCTTTTTAAACTTCGTTCTGAAGGTAATAGAACCAATTTTGCATAAGAATAGAACTTATCTGCTTTCTCATTTCTTTGTTAACCAGCTTGTCCTGGTAAATGACAAAGTTGACTGAAAAAACTTCAATACTCTGCTCACGATACTTCAGTTCCAAATTAAATTGTTCACATCTTTTAAGCAATAAAGATGCATAAAAGATGCTGAATGAGTCTCACGTCCGGCACAGCAATTGAAAGTCAGTGAAAAATATGAAACTGAAGCTTCGACTGGTGAAGAAAGACCAAAAGGGTGCCTATACTCCAAAGGCTTCTGTTGAAAGTTAATGTTGAATAAGCAGGACGAAGAAATGGGCATCACAATATAATATATGCAATGGGTGAAGTGAGAAATAATAAGTGACCAGCTCCATCTAATCCTGAAACTAGAGTTGTTATAGTGGTGAAGGACGTAGTTTATTGCAAGATTGTTTTAAAGGAGTTTAAAATAAATGTCATCCCTCCCATTTGCAGAAAACAGAATCACCTAATCAGATTTGAAGTGTCTCATTAAGGGAAAAGTGCAGCTACACTTGCATAATATGTGGTTAAGCTCAAGTAGCAACTTGAGAAAAGTTAACGGAGTATAACACCTTGGAGAACCTTGCCCACTAAAAGAAGAACACAGACCGTTTTGACACAACTACGTCTGGGTCATACACGCGCTATACTCACGAGTATCTTCTTTAAAAGGGAAGATCCACCTATGTGCATAACATGCAATGTTCAAAAAAGTGTTGAGCATTACATGTTTTTGAAATAAATCGTAAAATTTGTTATTTTTCGTAATTGTATTTCGTATTGTAATTGAATGATCTTTGTAACGTGGATAATCTTATGAAATTTCTGAAGGACATTGACATTTATAATAAAATATAAATAATATGTTATATGGATAATTATTGAACAAACCCTACTGTACCACTGCTAATAACCCAAGGTGGTTGGTGCAGTTTATTTCTAAATGAATAAATGTATAAATATTATGGTTTGAGAGATTATACTT
>CAJUYH010005283.1:7630-31466 GCA_910591685.1 Galerucella tenella
AAAACAACGTCGTAAAAAGCAAGTTGTTCATCTCAGAGCGACTGTCAGATGACAGGACTTGCCCTATACTCGCAAAATTTCAGTCTTTAATGGTGGCTTAAAAACGCTGAAAGGAACTAACTATCACCAAAAAATACAATATATTATAGTTGTTACAATTTGTAATAATTCAGTCACTAGAATGCCTGCTGCTCTATCAGTTCTTACCGCACTGTCCCTTAGCCGCTAATACCGGACTAATACGGCAGCCGAAAGAAACGAAGATTGCGATTGTCATTGTAAAAAACTACTGTCAAGAATTGTCTATTCATACATCACTGAAATGTTTTTACGTTAAAATATTGTTCAAATCGTTTAATAAAAAATTGGAATAACATTCTTATGTGTATAATGGCACACTAGTAGAGGTGTTCCAATTGTCAAACTTGATACTTAAACTAAAAATATTTTAATCTGAGTGAACAAATTTCGTGTGTAAAAAAGTACTTACTGTATACTGCATGTAAACACTGCTTATAAAATCCTAACAATAAAAAAGAAAGTAAATATTAATGGGTTAAACACTTTTTCTTACTCGATTATTTAATTTTTTTGTTTTCTGGTGTATCTTCGATGTCCAAGGTCCAATACCACTGAATTTAAAATGGGACTTCCCTGATCATAGTTAGACTCCGCTTCACGTAGGAAGAACCCACTTGAAGTTGCAGTCGTATGCGCAAACTTATCAAAAACAGCGCCATATTATAAAATTGACATTCGACTTCAAATCAGTAGGTTGACGTTTTCTCATTTTGTAGGTTAACGCAAAATTAGAATATTAAAAATGTATTTATCCTAACTATTTGGGAATTCTATGAAGCTATTCGCGATATTTTCACATACAATAGACTGGTATATGAAAATACTTGATTTCTTAGTGTATCTACAATGTTCAAGGTCCAATACCCTCTTCGGTATCTACACATTTCCTATTTCATTGTTTTTGGTGTATCTTCGAAGTCCAAGATCCCATACCCATGAAAATGAAATGAGACGAACTTGTAGCTATAATGGATCTAATGCAAAAAGAATCGTAGTAATCGGTTCATAAACAAATAAGTTATATATAATTAAATTACAATAAATTTTAATTTTCCTTTTACTGTAGAAGCATTTACCAAACTTCCCGATAATTACAAATTATGCAAAACAGGTATGTCTAGATACGAAATAAAAATAACCTTGTGCCTTCATTTGCATACAGTTGTATTATATTATATTATGTCTTTTTCTCTCTTTATTATCCGATATTTATGTTTTAAAATATTAATGAGTGTTAATGATGAGCAATTAAAGTTGAATATCTGACATTAAAATATAAAAAAAGTCAAATAATTCTTTTTAATGTGACAATAAATAGGGCACATCAATTTTATTTAAATTTAGGGTATTTTTTCCAATTTTTCAAATGTTAATACATAAACTGTATGAACTTATACTTTTCTTTTCAGTACTGTCAGCCGTATAGAGATATTTTGTTTTTTAAAAAGTTACTATAGTCTGGATTTGCGACACATTTTCAATATTATTAACTTTTGAACTAGTGTTTGTTATTCATAATTTTTTAAAATTTCTTAACAACAAAATTTTAAACAGTCGTGCGAGAAATATGAGTTATATGATATAATATGAGTCCGTAGGTATAGTTCGTTTCAAAATTGAAACTGACCTGACCTGAGCCTGACCTGAGAAGGGATAATGACATGTAATAAAGCCATAAAAGTATTAGTATTTATTTTGTAGGCGAATAATAAATTATTATAAATACTTTATTTACATCAGGTATAGTGCGGCTCTGCACGGTATATACGAAAAGTTTTGTGGTTTTATTGCATCTCAAGCCCGAGTCAATTCAAGTCAGTTTTCTTAGATTTTGAAAAGAACCATATCTACCTAAAAATTTAAAATTTTAGTATTTTCAATCAAAAATGAACTACCTTAAAAAACAAATAATAATAGTTCTATGTATCTAAACAAAGTTCTTTCAAAATTTTATCTAATTTAACACATTAAAAATAAACCTCACGTAAACTCAATCAAGTAAAAAAAAACTTGTTAAAATTTATGTGTTTATTGTGTAAAAAATTTGGAACACCTTTCTATTTTGACGGCCACAAGTGTTGATTGTACAGCGCACAATATTTTCGAATTTATTTTTGTATTGCAACGACGCGTCGTCCAACTCTACAGAATGTATAGGTGATTTTAATTTTAGTTTACTCCAGTTTAACTCCAAACGACGAATGGTTTATAAGTGTTATAATTATTTGAAAATAAAAATTAATTGTGCTACATTTCAAGTGTACTAAATAATTTTCAATGGATATTGTTATCCAGTCTATTTCTAAGCAACTAACTTATATTTAAATGTTGAAAATGTGAAAAAATTCAATAAGTAGTTATAGACTTTATTAAACAATGACTCTAGTGCAACTTGTTGATATGTAAACAACGTAGCAGTATATTTATTTTGTTTGTAAATAAGTAGATGTCTCCGTCAAATACTTAATTTATTTATCTGAGAGGTAGGTAGATAATTTAATATTTCTTCCATGCTTTATTGAAAAAAAAAATACTTAGTTGATATTTAGACAAAATCAATTGCACAAGCTAAAACACGGGTTCGTCATCCAAAGTCAATTGCAGAAGCTAAAACACGTGTTCCTCATCTATACCGTATTTTTCTTTTGATTGGCTTTATACCGATCGAAGGAAAAAGTCGGCAATGGCTTTAGCAACTGCAATTTATTTTGGACTAACTATCCAGAAATCTGTTCACTGAACCAAAAAAATGATTGAAAAACACGTTCTTTTATTTTGAAAATGACTCAAATGCTGGTAGTACTGCAACTATTAATTTTATAAATAGGTACAGTTTTGTTTGAAAACAAAATATTTTCATTTATATCTACCAATACTTTTGTGTTGTTCTTTAAAATTTAGGAAAGATAAAGTAGTTTTAAATTATTTATTTTTTTAATGTAATAGAATTCTTCTATTGCTTTTAACAAAATTGCTTAAAACATTATTAGGTTAGGTTAGGTTAGGTTTGTGGTGAGTGGGTCTATAAGGCCCTCCACTGCGACTCACAAGAGTCTATTGTGGCTCACACCTATTCAGATTTCACCAAACAAATTCAGCTTTTTAACAAAGCCGATTATTTTATTTGGTGAATGATATTTCAGGTCCGAGGGCGAGAGAGAGACCCTGCCAAACATCAGATACCTGATTCGAGCCGCGGCGGGGCAGGCACAAATTATATGCTCTGCTGTTTCATCATCTTCCAAACAAAGACGGCAAGTCGGATCTTCCGACAGTCCAAGTTTTAGCATATGATGATTCAGATGACAGTGGCCTGTTAAAAGGCCTGCTATGGTCTAACATTTGTTTGGAGACATACTTCGAAGGATGTATAAAAGTCTTTGAATGAACCAATCCTGGTAAATTATGCCAGAAGTCTAAAGCTCTTCTTGCTGTCCAGGTATTTAGTGTTTGTTTGGCAAAACTTATTGCGATGCCAATTGTGGGTTCTGGTCCGATAGATCCAGACCAGCAATACTTTATTGAGTTCTCCTATTGAGGAGAGTCTTTTTTGGCAGTCTAAAACCAATTTCGACGTTACACGGCAAGAGCTAAGTGCTTTTAAAGCCGCTTGGCTGTCCGAGAAAATTTTTATTGTTCTATGTATGAGATTGGCTTGCTCCACTCTCTCCACACATGAAACAATGGCGTAAATTTCCGCCTGAAATACGGTTGCATAGGATCCTAGAGAGATTGAAATTTCTGTCCTAGGTCTGCGCCCGTATACACCTGCACCAGAGCCTGAGGGTGTTTTTGAGCCGTCTGTGTACCAACAGCTGTCTGCTCTTAATAGTTCATCCTTACGGAGGACCCATTCATCTCTATTTGGAATTAGGACGGTGTAAGGCAGGTCGTAGTTTACTGTTGGAGGCATTATGTCAGAGGTCATTCCCAGAATACTGTGACTTTCACTGTCCGCTAGTATTCTGCTTCGTTCTGCATAAGCCTGATTTGTGCATTTAGAAATATGTACAATTCTGTATGCTGTCCATCTAGCCTCTCTTTCCAGAAATATATGGAGAGGAGGTAGGTCCAGAAGGATTTCCATGGCTGCTGACGGTGTGGAGCTGATAGCACCAGTGATTGCCAGACAAGCCTGTCTCTGTGAACCAGAGAGCTTTGCTTGGGCCGTTCGCTGTAAAGCTTTTGGCCACCAGGCAATAGCTCCATATGTGATCATTGGTCTAACAATCATCACATAATAATATATCCAATAGATTTGTTTGGGTCCCAAGCCCCAAGATTTTCCACAGATCCTGCGACATGTCCACAAAGATAGTCTGGCCTTATGGATAACTTTTTCCAAGTGAGCGTTCCAAGTAAGTTTCTTATCTAGGATAATCCCCAAATATTTTACTTCCGCTGCAAATGGAATAACCTCACCATTGTAGGAAAGTGGTGGAAGATCCTCCAACTTCCTTTTTCTAGTGAAGGGAACTATTACAGTTTTGCCAGGGTTAACAGACATCTGTTCCCTCTGACACCAACTGTGGACATCGTCCAACGTCTTTTGGAGGGTATTATATGCTACCCTTCCTGACTTGGTCCTTGCCAAGATGACAAGGTCGTCTGCATACGCTTGCAGTTCTACCCCTTCTCTTTCGAGATCGCTAAGCAAGTTATCCATTAAGATAGACCACAGTAGGGGAGATAGTACTCCGCCTTGTGGGCATCCCCTGGAAACCTTAAAGCTGATGGTCTCGTTCTGAAGGGATGTAGTGGCTGTCCTATTTGTGAGCATGGCATATATCCAACCAGTAATGGTTGGTTTGATGCCCTTTTCAGTCAAAGCTGAACCAATGGAGGTCGGTAGTGCATTGTTAAATGCTCCTTCAATGTCAAGAAATATGGCCACCGCAATCTCCTTGTTGTTAAGGGATTGTGTGATTTTCTCAACAAGGTTGTGTAAAGCTAAATCTGTTGATTTGCCAGTTTGATAAGCATATTGATGGATGCTCAAGGGGGAATTATATAAAGCTACCCGCCTGATGTAGAAATCCAGTGCTTTTTCAAGTCCTTTAAGAAGGAAAGATGTTAGGCTAATTGGTCTGACTGATTTAGGGTGTGGGTCTGTGCGGCCCACTTTTGGTATATATACCACCCTAGCCGCCAACCAACTGGGTGGTATGTAATTCCACGCCAGACTAGCTCTATACAGTTTAATGAGGATGGGTAGAAGTAATTCCAGTCCGTTTTGCAGCAGAGCTGGAAATATGCCATCCTCACCGGGAGATTTGAAGGGCTGAAAAGATTTGATTGCCCATTCAACTGCCGGTGCTGTGATAACTTCCTTGGCAGCCTCCCAATCGATATTTTTTGGCCGCCTGGCGCCCTCAAAGTGCGGAGGTCGATTGTTATCCAGAGTCAAACTTCCAGGAAAGTGATTTTTAATCAAAAGCTCTAACTTTTCTTTTCTAGAGGTCGTGAAAGTGCCATCAGGTCGCTTCATTAAAACATTATTACTACAATGCGGTTTTTTTTTTTTTTTTTTTCCTTTTCCATTTTGGGAGCCGTTCAGATGCCGGTAGCACTGCAGCCTATTGGCTTATTATACTCTGCTCCCATATTTAGTCCACCCATCCAGTTATCCCCGTACCTTCGAGTAGACGGTATAGGTCCATTGGATGTGTGCCGTATACTTCAGGTGGCACATTGGCCTCTCCGAAGATTGCCCGTCTCCTCGAGTGCAGTGCCTCACAGTCAGACAAGATATGGGTCACGGTCTCGATCTCCATGCCACATAGTCTGCAGCTGAGGTCCCCGTTATATAACCCTATTTTATGCAGGTGATCTTTTAACGGGGTATGACCCGTTAGATAACCTGTAATAATTCTTAGCTTATTCCTGCTGATATTCAGTAGTTCTTTGGCCCGTTTTGCACATGTGTCACCTATGAAGGTTTTGCTGTGTACCTGTTTCGGAGTGTTCCTCCAATGAAGTCTATGTTGGCTTTGTACCCATTTTTGTATTTGCGCTCGGACTACCTTTTCTGTGGTCCCAAGAGCTGGTTCTGGTCCAACATATGCTGTTGCTGAACCTCTTTTTGCGAGTTCATCAGCTTGTTCATTTCCAGAAATACCATCATGTCCCGGCACCCACACCAATCTTACTTTAATGTGGTCTGCTAGTTCATTTAGTTCTTTCTGACATTCTTCTACTAGTCTGGATGTTACCTTGCGGCTATTTAAAGCCGCAAGGACTGCCTGGCTATCAGTTAGTATGTTTATCCTATGAGTGTCAGTCCTATATTTGTTAATTCTGACACATTCTAGGATGGCATAGATCTCTGCCTGAAATACAGAGGTATGTTTGCCTAGTGAGAAAGAGCCTTTTGTGTTTCTCTTTTCACTGTACACTCCTGCTCCTGTTCCTTCCCCTGTCTGTGATCCGTCTGTGTACCAGGTCTCTCCTCGGGGAAATTTCAGTCTGCTTGGGTCTTGCCAGTCCTTTCTGTGAGGTATTTCTACCTCATATTTCGGGCTTGGGAGAAGTTTGGTGGCCATATAGTCTGTTTTCATATCTAAAATGGCTTCACTTATGATGTCTTTAACAGATGTGTGTCCTGATCTAACTATTTTGTTGCTCAGATTATCTTGCTGCCTAAATAGTCCCATCCTTGCTTCCCCCATTATCACGAGGTGTAGTGGAGGAAGGTCGAATAAGGCTTCTAGTGCTGCCGTTGGCGTGCTTCTCATGCATCCTGCAATGCTGAGACATGCAAGTCATGCGGTTGCTATGGCATATTTGGACGAGATCACAAAACTCAAATCGTGAACTTTGTCCTAGTACTATATATATTATTTTGTAATTTCATATTTTTTATTCGCACGCTCGTATCAGTAACTAACTAATGAATTACTTTGTCTCAATTCAAACAATTACTTCTCTATTTTGTGTGACGTTTCAGTCCTTACACTCCTAGCGATCAATCATAAGTAATTGTTGCATTTACATTGGTGTCAGCAGATGATAAATAAATAAAACATTTGACCTTTCTACTTGTGTATTGTTATATTTTGTCGTATCTGCCTATTTTATAATTTTGTATCTATATGATAAAAAACTTGTTTTAGTTTAGGGTATTTTGCGGTAAGAATAAAAAATATTCCTAACTGAAAAGGGATTTGGGTCATTTGGGTATACTATAGGAGTTGTCCAAACAATTAGCCAAAGGTAGCCAGGTATTGTTACTTTAAGACAAATTCAGTCAGCTTGCTCTACTCTAGTATAGTTACATGTGGGTGATCCTGCCAGATTTCTTATTTGCCCCCGCTTAGATTTAATATTTCCTTAGTCAGCGAAGGTTTTTTGACCATGAGTTAGCTGTTGGCACGCTCTGGATTAGGGACCAGTAATTATCCTTTATTTCCAAGCGTGTCTGCCGTTTCTTTGCCTACAATATCCCATTATAGACTAGATTTGATTTTGGGGCTTAGTAATAAGAAAATTAGATTCAATCGCTCTCTATACCCCCCTTCGATGTACATTTGCAAAGACATGTCGATAGAGTGAATTTCAGCATGGAATTCGAATGCAAATTTTCCCAAAAATGCGTAAAAATTGCACCATGCATCCCTGCTCTTGTTCATACATCGGTTTTAGATCCATTAGTGTACTACACCAACGTCCCATCCTTACTGCATGTTATCAAATTCCAGTTTACCTTGATTTTCCATATGGTTGATTGTCATTGATCATGGGTAACATTCCCGCGTATGTTCCATTGTCTTCCAGCCTTAATCATGCAGTCTTTTCCGCTTCCGCCTTAACATTCAGAGAAGGCGGAAGATTGAGTACGGCTTCCATTACCGCACTCGTTAGAGCGGCCGTACACGGACCACATATTTGCAGTCGAGACAACCACAAAAATGTGGTCACGTCAACTGCACCTTGTGGTTGAACCAGCAACATTTTTGTGGTCGACTTGCGGTCATATGAACCGCACGTGTAGTTGAAGCGACTGCAACCATATCACAGGGTGTTGATATATATCCTATATTTTGTGGTATCACCTGCCAGAGTCCATATGTATCCAAAAGTATTTCAGCTGAAGAGAAACTTGCAATTACTTAATGTGAGTAATTTGATCAATTAAATTATGTAATCAGTAGACTTCAAACGCGACGGCGCAACGCGGTTCATACGACCACAAGAATGTGGTTCGTGTACGGCGGATGCAGCAGCGACCACTCGGCGGAGATCGACTGCAAGTAGACTGCAGTGAACGCCCGTGTACGTATGGTACAGTGTTTCTTATGGGTAGCTTGAGTTCGCCGAAACGCGACGGCAATTCTGTGATCGGGTCGACCGCAAAATGTGGCTCGTGTACGGAGGCTCTTAGGTACAGAGAGGCGGCGAGCCTCAAGTTTTTATAGATCAAGTACAGCTCTCCTTTGATCTGTTTTTGGCTACCAGACCAAAGCTCCATATGTAACCTTGGATTGTCCCATTACATATGCGTATAAACAGTGTTCGATGCGTCATTTTCGTTTGTTTGTTTTGTAAAACAAGTGTGAATTCCAGGTTAGCTAACTATAACCATATACTTGAACCCCAGGCCTAGATACAGCTGCACGTTGAAGGGACTTGGCAGTTTGAATATTTCAAGGTTTCTTTTTCTAGTCAAAGAAATGAGCGCAGATTTTGTAGGATTAACCATTCTCCACCGTTTATTCAGTTTGTTGTGAAAGTGTTTTTCTATTACAAGTATTGTCAGATCCCTGGGTGTAGGTGTAGAGTCCCATACTGTTTAATTCTTCCAAAAGCTGTTCTTCCATGAGATCCCACTGCAGCGGCGAGATAATAATTAAGTAAAATTATAATTTCTAGTGATTTAATTTCCATCAATAAATTTTATCGTATGGAAGTAAAATATATATTATCAAAAACCCAATTACCATATTATATGGTGTAGGGTATACTTTTACAATTATACTTATTCCAACTAGGTACATCACATTATGCTTAAGACATATATATCCATTTTTTCATCGATGCTCCGGTCCAGATAGATATTTTTTCCAGCATTTTCATTCTATTTGTTTCTTTATTCAATCTCCATTCTTGTCTATTTACTGTTACCTTATTGTATCCCATTTTCACGTCTTTTCCCTTTTGGCTTTCTAATTTTGCAAACATCCTTATCTCTTTTTGTTTTTCTCTTTCCTTCTTGGTCATATCATTATTTATAAAAACTCTTTCTTCTTTCCTCTCCTTTAATTTAGCTTTATTTGCCATAATTTTTTCTTTATCAACTTCTTTTTGACATTCCACTATACACATTTTCTTCCCTATCTTGTTAACTGCCATAGGCTCGATATTTATTTTTAATTGTTGACTCAAAAAGTTTTTTCTACCAATTTCGACGGCTCATTAGTATCAAGTTTTAATCCATTTATCATCACATTATTCTTTCTTCTTTCTTTATCCATGATTTCCATTGTTTTTTTAATCTCTTCCATTTCTGCATTTTCTTTTTTGATTGCTTGGTTTTCTTTACTCAGTACTTCGATTTCAACTTTCAACTTTAATATTTCCTCATTAAACAGAGCCTGTTGATCTTTTGGTTTCTTTGATCTCGTTTTTAATAAGTTGTTGTTCCCATTTCATATCCTTTTGATCTGCAGACATTTCCTTCATTAACGCTATGATTTGATCTAACTTTTCATCTTTTTTACTTTTAGGTGGGGTTCTGCTAGTCCTCTTGCTACTTTCAAATAAACCATCAATTTTTCTTTTCTTTGAATCTTCTGTTGAATAATCATCACTATCCATTTTGTTTATATTTTGTATTCAATTACTATTTAATTATATTATTTTCGTGGTAGCATAAGACCAAGATACCCAGATCTACTCTTCGGAGATACTTGATCTATCCAGCCACTTATTATATATATATATATATAATTTCTTTCTTTATTTTTTAAATTTCACAACGTCGCAAATTATATCGTTTTGGACTCGCCTTAAATCAATTGCTTTTTATTTTATATAAAAAATTTATATTAATTTACATATATAAAAAAAATGGAAGTAAAATTAGCAGAAAAATGGACAGAATTAAGAACTACAAAATTACTTCAAATAAATAAGTAACTGCCATTAACTTATTTTAAGAAATTGTGATTTTTTGCAATAGCTTTAAAATATCACATATTGCCTTAATAAACAAACATTATGACGAAACAGTATGACGATTGACGTCTTTCTTTTTAAAAATAACTAAGTATAAAGAAAAACGTTATTCAACATTTGGCGGATGTACACTGCTAAAATTAGAATGGAATAAATAGCCAATATATTAATTAGAAATTTTAATACGTAAATACATAACATTTTTTAAATATACCTATATACAAAGGTAAAGATACAATCAAGTTACTAAAAGCCACTAACGTCATAGTTCAAAGAGATCAACAATTATGTCTATTTCACTTCATATTCTGGTAAAAGGTCGCGTGCAACTAAAACAGGCCAATGTTGAAGTGAGACAGAACTCTCCGGAATGATGGCGCTTGTAACTTGGTTTTTTCTATACTCATACTCATGTTTTAATGTTAATATTTGAATGGGCATGATGCTTAAATCTCAAAACAAATATTTTATTTGAAAGCTTACTGATAATTTTTCACTTTGTGTAGCTTTGTTTTGAATATACATGTCACAAAGCTGAATAAAAAGTTAAACAAATATTAGGGTAATTTGAACACGCGTTTGACCTTGGGACAAATGACGTCATAAGGTCTGGAGCTATTTTGGCAGTATTTGTGAGAATGGCTGGCCAATTGCTGCTACGGCTACGGACGAGGCCAAAATATCCAACGAAGAAGCAAATGTTCCTCGTTTTGGTCAACTTCTTTTGAGCTCTTGCTTTTTCGAACCATGATTTTCGTCTGTTTTCGTCTCGCGGAACGCAAATGAATATTTTGCTTGGGAAATTTATATTGTTATTTTAACAAAAACAAATAATCCAAAATGAAATAGAATATCCATATCAATATGAGATGTCAAAACCAAAAACCAGGGAAGCAAACTTTACAAATCGTATGGAAATAACGATCTGTCGTTTTCAAGGTCGTAGGCTTTTTGACGTCACGAAGGATGGAGGAGTGACGTCACGTTCAAACCGCGCGCTGCTTTCCGTACTTTTGATAATTTTTTTAGGATAGAAATCAAGCTCGAACAAAAAATAAAAAAATAAGTAGATATTTTTTCATAAAATACTTTAATTTAAACCAATAAAAAAAATTACTGAAAAGGCCCATTATTAACATTTCCAAAATAAGCAAAAAAGCGCCATCCTATTAATTTTGATTTTATTTTATTTTTCAGGTCTTCCTCATCTGACAATGCAACGATCACTTGGCAACTTCTGAAATTTAAAGACTTTAAGAAGACTGCATTTTTATTCAAACAGTAAAACTTGGTCTGTTATTGATGATCAGTCACGGGAATCGCATTTACTTTAGTTACTATCAAAACCAACAAATCGGAAAAGATCCCAAGAAACAATTCCAACGCTGGTCTAAGCGGTGGACGCAAAGTATAAATCAAATCAAGATATTATATACAATTCCAATTAATTGAATTTAGAAATTTTCTACTATGGAGAGTCCACTTAAGGAAGCGCCGCTTGCTACCTTATCAGGTGTAGCTCCCTCTCTAGAATCCAGCCCTAATAAATGCGAAGAAATTGTTTTGATCGAACCGTACGAGAAACCAGAGGTTACATTCAGAACTAATAGCTTTTCTTCTAATTCTTCGTCTTCCTCCTCTGATTCCGAAGAGGAAGATGCTAAACCGAAAATTCCAGATGGAGGCTGGGGTTGGATTGTTGTATTTTCTTCCCTATTGGTATCAATGATAGCGGATGGAGTTAGTTTATCTTTTGGTTTATTATTTCCAGAATTTTTAATAGAATTCAAAGCTTCCAGCTCAGATACCGCTTGGATAGGAAGTCTATTCTTGGCCGTACCCCTCATTTCAGGTCCAATTATGAGTGCTTTAGTCGACAAATATGGTTGTCGAACAATGACCTGCGTTGGAGGATCAGTTGCGGCATTTGGGTTTGTTTTGAGCTGCAGAGCTGATTCGATTTCGATTATGTACCTCACCTTTGGTATACTTGCTGGTTTGGGACTAGGACTTTGTTATGTAACAGCTGTGGTTTCAATTGCTTTTTGGTTTGACAAGAAAAGAACATTGGCTGTTGGTATCAGTGCTTCGGGAACTGGAGTTGGAACATTTATATTCTCTCCATTAACAAATCTTCTTATATACGAATTTGGTTGGAGAGGAACCACTTTAATTGTAGGAGGGCTATTTTTTAATATGTGCGTCTGTGGAGCTTTAATGAGAGATCCCGATTGGATATCAGAGCAAAACAAGCTGTCTAAATCTAGTAAATCAAGCAAAACTAGTTTGGTATCATTATCTTCGACCAATTTTATAAACAACTTGGACATAGATGAATTGAAGGATATATTGAAGAGTGGAAAGAATGTAGAATATCTTTTAGAAGGCCTAAAAACTTCCATAGAATCAGGCGATGTGGATAATAATCTTTTGAAGAATAATCACAATTCTGTATTAAATCTTCCAACATATATACGACAGAATGAGAAAGTAAGTCTAATTAAATTCATAGTATTAATAAGAATTCTCAATCACTTTTTCTTGTCGCTTCTTCTCCGGCAAACTTAATTTAATTAAATTCAAAGATGCTGAGCTAAATTTGTTTTTAATTCATTAGTCCAAACAGTGTAATTTAAAATCGAATGGGATGGGATTACATCTATTCTTAGCCAATAAAGCCGCTGTAACATCTTAGAAGTTTCGGCGAAATTTATATCAGACACCATATATAATTTTCCAATTTTTTTTAATGTTGATACAATATACTATATACAGTATGGAAACCACTTCCAACAAACTAAATAACGTATGGTCAATTATGAATTATACAGGGTGAAATTTTAAAATTAATAATTTATTACGCTTGAAATATTGGTACTTTTTTAAATTAGCTAAATATGGATTTATCAAAAATAAAATTATTAGACGTATTTGTATATTAAACAAAACCTGCTACGGCCATGAATTTTATCATAAATACCTAAAAATTGCCTAAAAACGCCAATAATTAGACAAAATCGGTAAATAATGTGGATTGTTTTCTATTCTGTCAGTTGTTGATGTGTTGACAGTTTATACTGAAAAAGTAAAATCTTTGTCAAACACTCTTTCCTTGTCGACATAACAATGAAATATTTAACTGAGACTCACCGAATTGAGATTTTAATAATGATCGGGTACGGGGATAACTGCAGAAGTCAAGTTGAAGTGGCAAACTTATTTAATCACAGGTATCCCGAATTGCCTAATATTTCACAAAGTACTGTGTCTAAAATTCATGCACAATTCAGAGAACTTGGACATGTCAAACCATTGAAAAGAAATCCACAATTCGTTGAAGATGATATGAAAGTGGATATTTTGTTAAGTGTCGAAGAGAATCCAACTTCAAGTACACGTCAAATTGCCCGTGAAAATAATGTTAGTCATACAAATGTTCTAAGATGTCTTCATAAAGAAAAACTTCATCCCTACAAATTAACTTTTGTGCAGGAGTTAACAGAAGACGATCCAGATCGTAGAATGGATTTCTGCTAAAGATTGATGAATAAGCTGAACAGAAATGAGATAGCTCTTGGTACCATTCTTTTTTCTGACGAATCAATATTCACATTGAATGGAGAGGTAAACCGACAGAACTGTAGATATTGGTTAGCAGAGAATCCTAATTGGATGCGTGAGACACATACTCAGTACCCTCAAAAGGTGAACGTTTGGGCCGGTATCATAGGCGACCATATTATTGGTCCTATATTTATAGATGGAAATTTGACAGCTGAAAAATATTAAAAAATGCTTAGAAATGAAGTTATTCCTGCGTTGGCAAACTTATATCCCAACGCAATAGATCCTAGCTTACCGAATGAAAATGTTTGGTTCCAGCAAGACGGGGCAACACCCCATTATGCTTTAATGGTAAGAGCTTATTTAGATGAAATCTAAATAAGTGGCCAGCTAGATCGCCAGACCTTACGCCGTTAGCTTTTTTTTCTGTGTGGTTATCTCAAGAACAAAGTATATGCAACACAACCAACTAGCATTGTAGACCTCAAAGATAGGATAACTACAGAAATACGGAATATTTCACCTCAAACTTTAAACAAAGTTAAGGAGAAGTTCTTTAGGAGACTGTGCTATTGCCAACAGCTAGGTGGAGAACATTTTGAGCATTTATTTTAATGTATTAAAATCAAATACATCAGGTATTTTATGTATGTGTTTAATAACTGTAAAAATAAAAATTTCACCCTGTATAATTCATAATTGACCATACATTATTTAGTTTGTTGGAATCGGTTCATTGAGAGGATTTCAAAAATATGAAAATATACAGGGTGTTTCATTTAAAAAAAAATACCGACTATGGCATACTTTCGTGAATCACCCTGTACATTTACATTTATGTTTACATAACGCACAACTCAATTCAAAAGTTGACGTGTCTCGGCATTTTTTATAATTTTCTAAAATAATGACATAAAGAGTTTTATTCCATAAGTGGTTGCCACACTGTATAATTTTTCAAATTTTTTTTAATGTTGATACAGTCCCACTATAAAGTAACACATTTTGACGGCTTATTACTCGAGAATGGAAAAAGATATCGGTGTGCAGTTTTCGCTAATCTTCTTATATTTCCTTCAAATTTTTATTGACATAGTTGCCAAATGTATATTATTTCCCGAAAGCGCCGAAAAGAAAATGACCATTTTTGAAACGAAATTACCGGTTTATTTTAAATACAACACCTTATATTTCTTAATACCATCTGAAAGTCCCTTACTTCCCCTTTCCAAAAATGTATACATTATCGGCATATACTCAAGTTTTTAGGGAAAGATTGAATTTTTTATGAAACCATGTCAATAACTTCCAAACGTAAATTATCCCATTTTAACAGCTTGGAAACGTTATTACTCGAAAATGAGACAAGAGATTAATGCGTTCAGTAATTTTTGGATGAGATTAGGATTCTGTAGAGATGCAGATGGAGGTCACATACAACAACTTATTTATTAAATATAATTTTTGTTTGTTTTGATGTGTTTTATGGAGTTATGTTTGGTTCCTTGTTCTTATATATGTAAATAAAAATGTTTGTTTCAAATGTTTTCTTTCTTTCTGGTTTTCCGATTCTGTAAATTGTTGTACCTACCTACCCAATTTAATATCGATTTTCGTGTATAGGCGTATTTCCGTCAAAAAGGGCTCTGAATCTTGTCCTGGCCACTTTTATTAATTAACAAAAGTAAATTTCTTACGAAAATTCTAGACAACTTTTGAGACTTGAAAAGGTGTCATAAAAAATTTAATCATTTCTAAGAATTTCAGTGAAAGGCGCTCATGAATCCCTTGTCTCATTTTCGAGTTATAACGTTTCCAAGCTGTTAAAATGAGATAATTTACGTTTGGAAGATATTGACATGGTTTCATAAAAAATTAAATCTATCCCTAAAATATATATTTAAAATAAGCTGATAGTTTCGTTTCAAAAAAGGTCATTTTTTTTCGGCGCTTTCGGGAAATAATAAACATTTGGCAACTATGTCAATAAAAATTTGAAGGAAACATAAGAAGTTTAGTGAAAACTGCAAATCGATATCTTTTTCCATTCTCGAGTAATAAGCCGTCAAAATGTGTTACTTTATAGTGGAACACCCTGTATTCAGATCGTAGGGAAATAATAACATTATGTTTTAGGTGCCTATAGAAGTAATAGAGCAACTTAGTTCTAATAAAAAATTGTATAAAATTATACTAGATAATTTTCCTAGTTTATTATCAACAAGAAGTACATCGGATAAAGGACTTAATAAATTAGCAGAAGACGCTTCACTTATAGAAAGAGTACCAATTACGATGTGTATGACTTTAAAAAAAGAAGACAAAGATGAAAAGTCAGTGAATAAAATCGTAAGTATTGTTTTTATACGACCAACGTGGGTAACAAGTGTAAAGTATTTTTACAGTTTCCAGAATAATAATTATTCTAACGCTTTATAAGTTTAAAAACATATTTTTCGAAGACAGTAACCGTTCAACTAAGAAGCAATAACTACTTCCCGGGCTATAGGCCTCGACAAATATTGAATTACACCGTTGAGTGAAAATTCACTCAACGATTACACTTCAAAGTCAAACGGGGTTGGTATATCTACAAGATAGTTGAGCTGTCAACTGTCTTTGATAAATATTTTTCAAAACTTATAAAGCGTTGAAATGATTATTATTCTGCCATTAATATTAGTAGCAAGAGTATTATAACAACTATGCTTTATAAAACGTACTCTTTATCATTGATACGTTATCAAATACGAAAATAATGAAAATATATTTGGAATATTCAAGTCGGCTATACCAACAATAGCAAAAATAAATAATATAGACGCTGTCATAGTAAATATAAGATTCATTTCAACTGGAACTATGAACCATCTATACAGTCAGTATAGAATGGGCCTAAGGGTTTCGTGATTGAGTTGGTCCAGGATTGGTGATGGTTTCTGTATGAAAACACACGGTATAATACTTTGAATTATTTTAATCCAAATGCCAATATGAAATACAAGTAATATTTAAAATTTCCTGAAGCTGTCATCGACCTTATCTAAAAATTACCATAACATTTTCAAGCTTATTGTTGAAACCTGACACATCAATATAACAGTCCTCTTATCTATGTTTAAGACTGCAAAAAATGGTTGTCAAATTCTTAAGGTCTTATCAAAGTAGATAAAATGTTTGATAAAGATAGTTGTCTTCGCTGAAATGCCACCGAAACGTTGAAGTAAATATAATATTAAAAAAATATTGCGGTTTTATGTACCAAGAGGAACATACAAAAGATAAATAAAAACTTGTTTTGACAATCTGTATTGATTTATATTATGGGTTGTATTATGCATACTAGTGCAATTTCACACGGTATTCAATGTCAGTAGTTTTTTAAATATTGTGTTACCAATTTATATTAGCATCTTAACAAAAACTAGCAAAGTAATAACACACCAAAAAATACTTTTGAAATAATATCCCCGAATTAGGAAATTTTATCGGAGACGCAAAAACCGATAATATTCCTAAATTTCGTTAAAAAAAATAACATGTTATAAACATGTATTATTCCTGCATTTATTCAGACATTTTTTTTCACTTTTCGGACGACCTGATATTTCACCAGACGGCTTTTTTAATTTACTTAATTGTTTGACAATGACAATATGTAAGACAATAGACAATAACTTAGTATTCGAAGTATTGATTTGTTTAGCACAACCAGTCAGAGATTAGAATGCTTCGGCATCTCAGCCTTAAGGCGGTTTTGGGCTTTTGGTTGCACCATTTATGCACAGAAACCTGTGGCCTTTATCAGGATCCAGCCTTGGCTGTTTGTGCTCATGGTTGTACCATTTATATGAAGAGGCCAGAGGCCCTTATCAGGCTCCAGCCTTAAAACTGTTTGTGCTCTTGGTTGTACCATTTATATGAAGAGACCAGTGGCCCTTATCAGGCTCAACAGTCTTTCTACTAGTTCCTTCTTGTAGAAATCCTCCAATAAGACAGTGCTTCATATTCGAAGATAATGTAGGAGGCTGCTTCCTCCTCTTCCATGCACAACCAACAGATCTATTTCTCCCCATATATTTGAAGTAACTTTTTTTACAAGCCAAAAGATTTGAATTAGGCAGTCTAAATGTACTTTTTTACGGTTTTTGGCCAAAAAATCACAGACACATCACTTCACACGTGTTTATGTACTGTTATATTTTATTTTGCGAGACTGAGATGGAATATAATTTCGAACACATACGATGTTAGTTATCCGATCTCTTTCACCGTCCTCATAAAATATATACGACCGAGGTGAAGGGTGAAGAGGGCTGTTTGGGATTTGGATGATTAAAAATGTTTAGTCTAGAGATAACCATATTACCGAAGCAAGTAAAATTTAGAGACAGTATCACGGAGTTTTATTATAATATTGTACCCAATTGAAACATAATCTTACAGATGATACTACAATTTTCAATTGTTCAGAGTTTTACGAGCTTTTAGAATTAGATGAAAAACGTTGCTATGTTTTAATTAAGCGTAAAATACCAAAACCTTGAAAAATGTGACATTTACGAAGTTTGAGAATTTAGCTATCGTTATAACAATAATCTTTGATATTATTTAAACCTTTAATTTTATCACCATGTCTAATTCAGTTTCTCATGAAATGACTGCGTTTTAAAAATAACGGCTTGAGACATTATCGGTTTTAGTTGGTTTTTTAATCAACCAAAGTGTTATATCCATTGCGTAACTAGAATGATAACTTTGAAAAGAATTTTTTTTTCAAATCTAGACCAGCTGTTTTTAACGACTTAATAATAAATGTTGTTCTAACCTTAGTCATTGTTAACAACACATCCTTGTCAATTTCGCGAATAAGATTTAATATTTTTAATTATCCAGAATATCCTCAGGGTTACTAAACATAACTTCTTTATTGGCGTTTAAAATGCAGTTTTTCAATTTACGCTATATTGAAACAAATCGTCTTTGAAAGGTTATATTATAATCGCGGTGATATCGAATTGTCAGGTTTATACTTAATTTTAATAATGCTGCTCTTTTCGTTTTTGGAGGTTACGCTACAAGTTTTTTTATTTTTTTCATTAAAAAATTATATAATTCAATACAAAATAATAAGCTGTCTTTTCACACGCTGCAAAAAATGTTGTCTATAGTCATTTTAAACTTTTCTGGAAAATTTTTTTCCTTATGTACCTATGTATCATTACAAAATTTAAATGTTTAAGCATTAATTGCAGCATACTTTCGTTATTATACAATAAAATGATACCCATTATCTGAGACAAACATATCATAAATAGTTTTATCTTAATAGTGTTGTAAAAAAAACAAAGTATGAAAACGTTCAATATTTTTTATGAAGATACCTATAAAAAAAGATAAGATAAATACCTATGGGGCTTATGTGCTTCTATGAGCCCTTCACTACGATCTTTGCAGATCTATTGTGTATGTCCTCCTTTTATTCTAGAGCTCCTCGTCTAGACTCGTCCTTATTACTAGATTTCGAAACCTCAGGTCCTCCATATATTCGGAGAGTTCTGGTTTTTCCTTCCCTAACATTGAAAACCTCAGCCTAGTCAGGCCAACGCAGTAGCTCAGTATGTATACTGAGGTTTAATCATCTTGGCAAAACCTGTCAGCCAATCCCCTGAGTCTACAATGCTCTGCCACTTGTCAGAAGCCCAACCAGGATCCTGATTGTTTTCCTATTCCTTGATGAAGTATTTGGCTTGCCTCATACTTGGCGCCCTGTCCCACCATTCTCGAGACTGGTTTTTTTCTCAAATACAATCGGAACCAAATTATTTCCATCAAATTCTTTTAGAGTAGACTTGGTCTTACAGACATTATTCGGATTATAAAAGCCTACTGAATGCACCTGTTTTAGTCTAATATTAACACATGTAGGATCCTCATCACGGTTTTTTTTTCACGAAACTATGGTGTATAAGAGTGCTGTGGACAAGTTTCGATTCAATTAATACACAATTATAATAAACAGCTGATCAAAAGATTTGGGTTGAATTATTTCTTGTGCTATTTTCATGTCTAATTCGGTAGTTTTTATATTAAATAAAGAATCAGCAAGCAGAGCCAATATCTACAGCAAAATATTTATGATTTGTTTACAAACATTTTCATAATGATGTTGGGTATTACTTTGTAAATTGTTGATGTACCTACATACAGTGTGGAAACCACTTATGGTATAAAATTCTTGATGTCATTATTTTAGAAAATTATAAAAATGCCGAGACACGCAACTTTTGAATTGAGTTGTGCGTTATGTAAACATAAATTTAAATCTACAGGGTGATTCATGCAAGTATGCCATAATCGGTGTTGTTTTTTTTAATGAAACACCCTGCATATTTGCATATTTTTGAAATTCTCTTAATGAACCGATTAAAACAAATTAAATAATGTATGGTCAATTATGAATTATACAGGGTGACATTTTAAAATTAATAATTTATTACACTTGAAATATTGGTACTTTTTTAAATTAGCTAAATATGGATTTATAAAAAATCAGACGTATTTGTATATTAAACAAAACCTGCTACGCCCATTAATTTTATCATAAATACCTAAAAACTGCCTAAAAACGCCAATAATTAGACAAAATCGGTAAATAATGTGGATTGTTTTAAATCGGTAAATAATGTGGATTGTTTTAAATCGGTAAATAATGTGGATTGTTTTAAATCGGTAAATAATATGGATTGTTTTCTATTCTGTCAGTTGTTGATGTGTTGACAGTTTATACTGAAAAAGTAAAATCTTTGTTAAACACACTTTCCTTGTCGACATTACAATGAAATATTTAACTGAGACTCAACGAATTAAGATTTTAATGATGATCGGGTACGGGGATAACTGCAGAAGTCAAGCTGAAGTGGCAAACTTATTTAATCACCGGTATCCCCAATTGCCCAATATTTCACAAAGTATTGTGTCTAAAATTCATGCAAAATTCAGAGAACTTGGACATGTCAAACCATTGAAAAGAAAACCACACTTCGGTGAAGGTGATGTGAAAGTGGATATTTTGTTAAGAGTCGAAGAGAATCCAACTTCAAGTACACGTCAAATTGCCCGTGAAAATAATGTTAGTCATACAACTGTGAAAGATTGATGAATAAGCTGAACAGAAATGAGATAGCTCTTGTTACCATTTTTTTTCTGACGAATCAACATTCACATTGAGGTAAACCGACAGAACTGTAGATATTGGTCAGCAGAGAATCCTAATTGGATGCGTGAGACACATACTCAGTACCCTCAAAAGGTGAACGTTTGGGCCGGTATCATAGGGGACCATATCATTGGTCCTATATTTATAGATGGAAATTTGACAGCTGAAAAATATTCAAAAATGCTTAGAAATGAAGTAATTCCTGCGTTGGCAAACTTATATCCCAACGCAATAGATCCTAGCTTACCGAATGAAAATGTTTGGTTCCAGCAAGACGGGGCAACACCCCATTATGCTTTCATGGTAAGAACTTATTTAGATGAAATCTTCCCCAATAAATGGATTGGATGAAGAGGTACTATTGAGTGGCCAGCTAGATCGCCAGACCTTACGCCGTTAGATTTTTTTCTGTGGGGTTATCTCAAGAACAAAGTATATGCAACACAACCAACTAGCATTGTGGACCTCAAAGACAGGATAACTACAGAAATACGGAATATTTCACCTCAAACTTTAAACAAAGTTGAGGAGAAGTTCAATAGGACACTGTGCTATTGCAAACAACTCATTTTGAGCATTTATTTTAATGTATTAAAATCAAATACATCAGGTATTTTATGTATGTGTTTAATAACTGTAAAAATAAAAATTTCACCCTGTATAATTCATAATTGACCATACATTATTTAGTTTGTTGGAATCGGTTCATTAAGAGGATTTCAAAAATATGCAAATATACAGGGAGTTTCATTAAAAAAACCACACCGACTATGGCATACTTGCGTGAATCATCCTGTACATTTACATTTATGTTTACATAACGCACAACTCAATTCAAAAGTTGACGTGTCTCGGCATTTCTTATAATTTCCTAAAATAATGACATAAATAATTTTATTCCATAAGTGATTTCCACACTGTATATAGATACGTGTTTTTGTCCATTCTGCAAATAGCGTCTACACGTCCCTTATCACGTCATAAATATTTAGTTACAAATGTAATAAGTACCTACTTCTTTAAATTTGCAAGTAAGTGCATAAAACCTATAAATAAAGTAATAAATTCATATTTATTGAGAGTTTGCCAAGAGATAACGCGAAAAGTCCGTTAAGATTAATCATTGCAGGTGCAGGGTTTGCAAAAGCTTTAAATAGACCTCAATGACCATTTTTTATTAATGAAATTTAGGATGGCAACTGAAATAATAATATACAGGCTGTCCTGTAAATAAGTACCGTAAAAGGCATGATAGATTATTAAAAATAATTAAAATACCCAAATACAAGTTTTCTCTAACCTTCTTAGTTTGTGAGATACAGGATGTTACAAGGTGTAGAAGAAATACACATTTTATTTCATATCAGTACATTATTTACTGTAGGAATGAGTTCCGTTGAAAAATTAAGATATACAATACTTACGACTGTTTCTAAAGTTTTGTAAAACCTACTAAGTTTTAATGTTTCTTCTAGGGTCCCATAAAACATCCTAAAGATGTCGAGGCACAAGAGCCACTGTTGGTTGAAAAACTATCGAGAAAGGGTGCAGGTTTGCCAAAAGTACCAACAGCTCCGAAACCGAAAGCACAACCTGTTCAAGCACAACGGCAAAACTATTTTAAGAATTTAAAAATGCACAGACAATCATTAATTCATCGAGGAGCAGTATTTAACACACATAAGTACAGGATCAAAGCTTCTAGCTGTCCGAATATATACAGAGTGTCGACATTAACCTTAAAAAAGAATGATGATGAGGTAAGTATTTATTTTAAGCTACTAAGGAATTTGAAGTTTATGAAAGGATATCAAAAGTGCTCATACATGCAGTGTACAATTTAAATCTATTTTTTTCTCTGGTCAGCCTCTTACATTTCGTACTTATAGGTATTGGATTATCTCGTGAACACTGACCTTGACCATTCCTGCGCGAAGCGATGGGAAGTCGGCTAACACTCTGTAAATGAAACCCAAAAATATTGGCTTGGGTCTTGGGTCTAGGTCTAGGGTACTTCAGTGCTGTAATTGAGAGCATAAAATGGGTAGCGTTTCAACCCAATTGCTTAACTTCATTTACATCGTAATGATTACAGAAGTGAAAAACAAACAAGCTTGTGTGGCTTTGAAATTTATTATAAAAAAATTATATACCTGATTAATTAAAAAGAATAACAAAGTTGTCATATTATATACTATAATTTTAATAAATAAATAGCTACTTAGAGAAAGAAAAAAACAAAAGTTTTAAAATCTGTTTATACAGCTTTTGACAAACTAAAGAGACCATAGAGTTTTCCTGTGGGTAGATACAGAGAGTACAACAAAACTATTGAGAAACTACAACCAGGACAGAACAAACGAAGGCATAAGTAAACTTGCTTTCAGAGTTTTGACAGGTGACATAGGAAGCAATAGGTATAAAGGCACTACTAGTATCTGAGACATTCCTCAGGAACTAAGCAGAGGAAACAGGGCACAATACATCCTTTTGGGTCTCAGTAAATGTGTCATCCCAGTATACATTGATTGATTGATTAGTTCGGCGCCACCAGTTAAAAGCTTCGAGACCTCGGCACCTTATCCTTTAGTCATTTGTGCTCTTGGATCAGTAGTCCTTGTTAGCATCAACAGTCTTTAGTCTTTAGTCCTGGGAGTCTATATTTCCAATGAGACTGTGCTTTACATTCGAAGATAATGTGTGAGGCTGCGTTTGCTCCTCTTCCATGCACAGACGACAGCTATGTTTCTTCCTATATACGCCAATTGTATGCATGTGCTTCCTGAAGGTACAGTGACC
>CAJUYH010005284.1:0-23834 GCA_910591685.1 Galerucella tenella
TAAAGGATTGGTCGCCGGTTGTTGTTGTAAATATTGGAGATCTTGTGAAACCTGCTGAAATAAAGCAATAATAATAATAAACTTAAAAGCAAAGATTACAGAATAAAAATATAAGATGTTTCACTCGTTCGAATTTATCGCGTAAAGCACCGATGCCGCTGGTGACTTGGATGGTACAGTACGTCGCTACGTCCTTACTTGCATTTAATTTGGCATATTATACGGGACGTCACCCGTCGAGCGCTGTTATTTTAGAACGGTGTTTATTGGTTGTTCATGTTTTATATTTATGTTGTATAGATTTTTTAAATTTATCAATTAATTGTTGAAATGAGCAAAAAGTCATATTAATATTTTTCTCTTCAATAGCAAAGCTGAAAAACTAAATATTTTGTAATATTTGCTAATACAAAATTACGGATTTATTTTTATAATAAGGATATTATATAAACAAGTACATTAAGCAAGAAAACACAAAAATTCAATTCTATAGCTAACCAAAGGGGAATTGGCCATTGGTCAGTTCCTTTTGAATGAATTTACTAAATTTTCTTTTCATCATCTATGTAATCAATTTCCTTCTAATTATTATGCAAGTCTCTATACCAGAGTTTGTATATATTTTACTCTCAAATGTATATTGAAAGATTTGAAAGACAATAGATTAAATTTAACACATAAACCAAACTCCAAACTTAGTGTTTCACATTTATAAAAAATTTTAATAAAGGTATCCTGCAGCTGCTTCTCTTTTTACTGTTTTAACCTTGTCAATCCAAAAAATACGCGTTTTTTAAAGATCAAAATTTAAGATTTAGTGGCCCTATTATTCTGGTGGCTAATGAGTTTATTTAATTGAATTTGTGATAGAGTATCAATAAGTATCACAAAATTACTATGATGCTGGATAAAAACTGTGAATTGATTCATTTTAAAAATTCAAGTTTATTTTTTACTTATCTTTTCAAATTCATATCACGAACATTTTTCAAATTAATTAACATTTAAAAATAAACCTTTGTGATAAAGAATCCTATTAATTTAAATATATATTTCTCTAATTACCCCTGTATAGCTTAAAATAAAACAAGCTTTTCGAACTTCTCTGTTATCTACCGGTCTCGTTATTGACAACAAAAGCGAGTCGTAAACATAATTTATGAGAGCGGCTTCCGTTTGGGACAGCAACTTGAATTAAACCGCCCTGGAGTGGAACATCTTATATTTTTATTCTGTTAAATGAATGAGTGTCAATTTAAAATGTTATAATTAAAAAAAAACATATTATTTAGAAGGGACATAAGTAATACACTGTTGTTAGGGTAAACGATTTTTGTTTGACATTGATGACAGTATGGAAAATTGACTTCACGTCAATTTATGCAAAATTGATACGCGTGGCAAATGAGATAGATAGTTTAGTGCTATTGATTAGTAATTAGAATTTGATATCTTTGTATAAGTACCTGTTGTTGCTGTTGCTGCATAATCAGTCTTTGGGCAGCAAGCTCTTGCTGTTGCTGAATTGAAATGGCATTCCACGGTTCGGTGAGAAGTCTGGCTTGAGCCTGTTTAAATGCAGCCATTTGCGATAAATATTGTAGTTGCATAATATCCGGCTCGGGTTGTACTTTCGTGATGTCGTTTTTCAATAGCGGGAAACGTATATTCGCTTGAAAAGGATTCGCTCCACCACACAAAGTTAATAATTCACCCAACAAAAAGAACCTCTCGTCGCACTGTCTTCGAACTTTCAATTGATTGCTAAAATATCCGGCTTTGTACCATTCGGCCATTTCTATGTGCGAGAAAGGACCTTGCATCTGTCCCTAAGAAATATATTCCATTTTAAGTTTTGTTTGAAATAATCTACTGTTATAATATAACTATTACCTGTGGATCCTGATAAAACCATTTATCTAGTACTGGTGGTGGAGCTGTTAAATTTGGAGGAGGTTGTATACCACTAACTTCAAAGTTGTTGGGAATTTGTTTGGGTAATTCTTCGTCCACTACTAATTTAAGAACTAAATCTTCTTGCAGCCTTTCAAAATCGGAATCATCGGGTCTATAAAAAGTTAAAATTAATAAATATAATTACTGAACATTGGGAAAATCTACTGATTCTTTCTAAAATAATTTTTTACATAAGATTACAACATAAAACAATACTAGATTTAAACTGTGTAGTCTACTCAAGTAAAAAATCATTATTTTCAAATGTGCTTTAAGAAAGAAATATATAACGATTGTAGTTTATGTTCAAGGTAATGCAGAAGCTTTTATGGAGAATAACTTTAATTTCCTTGAGTTAATGATAACAAAATTTCCATATTATTCCAGCTCAAATAGTGTTATGGTTATGGACTGAAATATACCTTTGAGCTTCATCAACAGGACCGTTCGATATGACTGGCGGAATATCACGAATTTTTGTCAATTTTGGAGGGCCTTCCGATTTAGCTCTTTCTTGAACATTTATAGTTTTGTCGATTTTTTCTGGCACATTAGGGACTGACTTTTTTCTTTCTTCTAATGGATCTTTTTGTTTAACATTTTGGGATATAACTTCTTTTTCTTTAAGCGGTTTCTGAAAATAATGCATTGCTTGAAATATTTAAAATTATCCTAAGATGTACAAAATATAAATAAGCGTCAATTTGACAACAACTGGCAACTCAATCATGTCTTCTTCATTTGTAGTGGCCTTGTGCATTATTAGTCAAATAAAAATATTATATTGCTCATTTAATATACACCATTCCACTTCCCTTTGCATCTCTGTTTGAGGTGTGAGTGAGCTAAAGGAATTTGCACACTTATGACGGATTTTGATGAAATTTCTGAACAATTTCTGGATAAAAAATTACTATAAACAATTGAAATTTAACTTAAGTGACTATGTAGGATGTCACGTGCCAATTTTGTTGGCATAGTCGAGCCAGATCTTCATTAAATTATTTCATTTTCGTGAAATAGTTCAAAGCTGCATTTTTTATTATAATTTATTTATTTTAGCGATAAATAAAGATAAAAAATTGCACACACAAACCCCATTAAATCATTTTAAACAAATGAAATAATTTTTTTCCATTCCAGTTTTTCATTAAGATTTTTTACATTTCAACATATTAAAAAACAGTTCCTACCTCCTCTAGAACCTCCTTTTTGTGTAGAGTTCCTTCAAGTTTTACGAGGGACAAAGTGGATTTAGATGAAGCTATTGGAGGCTGCTGGCTTTTTGTTGATATATGTTGTTGTGAAGTTGATTTTTGAAGACCTATTTCCTTTCTGTTATGAGATTTACCTTCAGGCTAAAATATATAAAACACATAAAAGTATATAATACAAAATAATATTTCATTGTTTTCTCATTTACACTACAAAACCATATGTGAATTAAGAGTTAATTCGCTCACATTTACCCGCGAAGGATTGTAAATATTGGAAATTTGGAGGACAGGCTCTGATTTAAATCCAAGTGTTAAACATCAATACACTCTGAGTAAAAAACTAGTTTGTGCAAATTTTCGTATAGCAATAATTATTCAAGGATAATATCCATTGCCGAAATTACCTTCAACTAAACTTATTTGAGTTACTATACAATACAATATAGATCGCAGCAAGCATTAGACAGTAGACCACATCGATAAATGTATAGAACTCCACTCATAAGTCTTAAATACTGAAATCACAGAGTACACCATCTAACAAGAGATGAAAGCTTTGTCATTTCCTTTGAAGTCGGACTAACACGATATTGAGCGGAAATACGTCGAGGCATTGACACATAAACTACCTGATACACTGAGAAAAGTAACACTACACTAAGAAAAACAGTAGTGTTGATGAACTCCCTCCCAATTAGGTCTGTAGAATATTTTTTCAACTACTAACATAAGAACACCTTATTATTCATCTCATGTGTGTAATGAAGTAGCTCATTTTCAACATAATCTTAAAATAATACTCGGTGAACTGAGGGGAATGTACGGAAGTGACGGCTTGACATTGACAGATAAACTAATTAATTCACGCATGTGCACACAAATTTGCGATCACGAAAACTACTTTCTTTCGCCTCTTGTTAGATGGTGTACTCTGTGCTCAAATGAACAACTCATTTCAAAGGGGATATACGAGGACGCGATGACATTCTATTTAGCAAGATGCATGTGAGCGTTGCTATTTCTTTGCATAGTACAGAGGCTAAAGTGACATTTTTATCATTAAATAATAATTGTTTACCCTATATTGAAATACAAAATAATAACCTGTCAAATTAAATTTCCTAATAGTATTGATCTAAGAACCTACTTATAATTTATTGATACAGTATAATATAGAATGATGCCCCTAAATTATACTCTAAAACAATTTTCACTCTAATTCTATTTTCAATTGTTTATTAATTAATCACAATTGGCTTAATATAAGCTAGCAAAAATACAAACAAGAAAATGTACCTGCTCATCATCAGACCCATGAAAAGCTCCTTTTTCATCAAATGTACCCCCTCCTTCAGTTGGATTTTCATTCGCCCATTCTGGTAGATGATCCTCACTTTCCCAAGACTTCCGAGTTCGATTGTCATTCCAACTGGTACGACCACCTCTTTCTGGGGGACCTGTTCTTTCTTCAGAATCTCCTTCACCCCTCCAGCTTGTAGAACGCCCTAAAAATATATTCGTTATATCTCTCTTTTTGGGATTAGTATTCCTAAATTAAATACCAACCAAACTATCCATATACTATTCAAATAGTAAAAGAGAAATACTACAAAATGTTGGAGTCAAGGACTTTTTTGATAAAATCTTACCCCATTTTTCATGTCCTCCACTTCTACCCGGTGCGCCAGTATTACTTCTCCACCCATCATCTTCATCATTTCTTGCTCTTCTCCAATTGTCTGAAGTAGTTCGCTGATTTATGTACTCCTTTCTAGGGCTCCACTCCGTCTGTTCCCCATTACCCCATCCGGGCTCGTATCCTCCTGTCGGTCTGCCATATTGATAACCTCTTCCTCTACTTACTCGACCACCTCTCTCCAAAGACCCACCTCTTCCACGAATTGGACCTGCTGGCGCTGCATTTGGTCTGGGTTGCCAACCTCTCTGTTGAGACAAAGAAAGACTTATTTTTCACTTTATTTTCACATCTTTTCCTGAGTTTTACTGTAAACTTCAACTTTGTAATTTTTTATTGTGGTATGTATAAGATTAAGATCCTTGATCATTTTTCTATTCTTTTACCCATGTAAATGCATTTAGTTGTAACTTTATATGGTATGAACATTTATCAAATAAAAGAAAACACTTACCTCTTCATCTGTTGTTGGCAACAAAGCTAATGGTTGGAGACAAGTATCAGAATAGAGACATTTAAAATTAGATAGAGAGACAGGTGGTTTTATATTTTTATCAAATAAGGCTAACATCTCCTCTCGACCATATCTGCAAAAAATGATAATAGCTTCAATGTATTTGAAAAAGGATACTTTATATCCTTTGCTGGATGATAACCTTCGAGTTCAATAGTGTTATTTACATTTGTAATATTTAAATCATTCAAAGATATTAAATTCTGGGAAGTATATTCTTCAATCTGTGAATAATATCATACTGAATAGAATTTCACTTTTTACCATTTAAACTGCCATAAACACAAACAAGATTAGTATCATTGATCGGGTTTTATTGATAACTTTGAAAAGAGGTGTCACTTGACATAAGGTTCCATTTGAAATTATTGGTCAACTTGCAACATCATATATCATAATTAGCTGGGAACTTTACAAACCTTAATATTCAGTTTCCACCTTTCTTTAATTTATGTATAATTGTATCAAAGAAAAGAGGGGGTACGGGACTTTTGAATAGCACTGTATGACACTATTTTCAGATGCTAAAATCTGAGTCATAAATAATATTTACATTGAAAAGATAAAGTATTGGCACACAATTACCAAAATTCAGCACCTACCTACACAATCCTCTTCAGAATCCATTCAATCATTAACAAAAATACTAATGCCCTAACAAAATAATTGAAGCAGCAAAGCTGTCAGAAAATAGAATCCAGACTAGAAATTAATGTTTTTACTATTTTTGGGGAAATTAAACTACAACTCTTTTAATATCTGCAATGTAAGATTATGGTTTCATTTCCCACAAAAAAATATCAAAAATAATAATGAATCTACCACAAGGGACATAAAAAAGACTTTATGAGATTTTTTTAATAATGATAATATCGTATCCTATATAAGTAGGCAAAAATTAAGTTAACCATTACCAACAGATAGGTACAACTAAATAATAGTTATTTAACTTAAATGGTATTTGAGATAATTTTTAGATAAACTATACAACAATTATGTCATACATATGTACAATGAATTGGGCAAATTCACATATTGAAGTGGAATTTCAATAATTAATAGTATTTTAAAATAGATCTATTGTTTAGTAAAATTAAATTGAGATGTAAATGAGTGTTCTTTACAATTTTATTTATATTTAAATACTACCAAATATTAATGAAAAAACATAACTTTAATAATTATACAAACCAAAGAATGTTTTTTTGTACATATTTGAAATAATAATATGTTAATAATATGCTATTTGAAAATGGCACCAATGAATTTTAAATTCATAATATATGGTTAGACTAAGCTAATTTGGGAAATATGAGCCATTTGATAAATTGTATAAGATGAAAAGTGTCTTGAGAAACATGCATTTATTTATAACAGCTTACATTTGAAGCCATAATAATCAAGTTAAAAACAATCAAATAGTAAAAATCATATACAATATGTTATACACAGTTTAATGTAGTAGTTTCTATATAACATCATGAAACTTAACTAGTTTATAACTGACCTACACCAGATTTTAATTGTTATGCAACAGTTTAATGAAACTAGTAATGCTAACATCTTAATAGGCATGAATATTCTGATACTTGTAAATTCAACTGATTATTATGATAAATTTGGGATTTATATTATATGTCATTTTATAGAGGTAATTATTGTGAGTCCTTACACAACATAATATTTAATGTATAATACATACCGATAATCCGCAAGCTGGTATCTTGTTCCCCCAGTTGCACCTCCTCCAGTTGTACCTTCTGAGGATAGGTTACGAATCCAATCTGGACCAAAATTCATTGAGTCAGTCATCCTAAAACAAACACGTTTCGTTCAATTATATCGTACAAGCGGGTTATATTATATAAATTGAATTCTAGAGCGCTTCAGTGGCAACTGGCATTGTATGCATATGTAGACACATGAGTAAAATGTAGGTAGGTACACAAAAATGGAGGTAACTATTTTTAGACACAAAATATTAGTGGTACAAGCTATTACCGGAACTCACTAATAGAAAAAAGGAAGACAATTTTTTATTTATTCCAGAAATCATAGGCATTTAAAAAAGTTCTTCTCTTCACAAAGCATGAAGTGCAAGGCCCCAGGCATAGACTAGGTGGCAAATTGATTTTCACGATTTAACTACATTTGCATAAAAATATGTCTCTAAAACTGATAAATACAATTATCGCATTTCTGTAAATACTAGATTTGTTCGTAGTTTCCCTTATATTTTTGCATTTACCTGAATATTTGTGTTTTACACTTGGTAAAATGCGAATAACATAAATGGCTGCAGCAAAATTGTAGGTTATCGCGCATGTGCTTACATCCTAGGAACTGAATTGTCAAAAATTTAAAATTCTAAATTCCACTAAATTAAAAACGTATGTTCAAATTTAAATTTGAAACTATTCAATTATAAAAATATTTGTCGATATAACTGCAGTATCAAAATTATTTTTTCATAAGAAATTATTGTATTTCTCTATTGTTTATTGTTATTGTAATAGGCTTGTCTCTATTTACTGTACATTTTACTGATCTTCCTTAGTAACCATTAAAACCGTCCGGAACATTTTTAAAATTAAAAAAAAATAGACCAAATTTAGTGTGGTCTTAAAACAGTAGATATTAACAATATTAACATAGTTAAGAATTATGATTCCAAACCCAAAGACATTGCAAGTTGCAAGTATGACTAATGGATAAAATGACTCACGACAAACGACCAAATTTAGTTGTGGATATCAAAATACATAATGACTTCGAGTGAATTCATGAAAAATAAAATAATGATTGTCTACAAAGTGAAATAGGTAGATAATAGTCACTCATTTATAGGCCATTACCAATTACTCGAGAAAGAAGAGCCGTATACGTGTACCAAGGACGTAATCAAAGATAGCCACAAATCACCATGGACAGATAACAAGTAGAAAGTAGAAGGTTACTTATCTCTGATGGAGACTAGATGTGCTATCCCTACTATGAGAGATTATTATGACTCCAATTCAAACATTTACAAATATCGTCTATAAAAAACAATGATGCAATCTTCCAGTCCTTCTCTATATGTTGGACAAATTATCCCCTGGTATATTATCCAAAAAAGAAAAAAAAAGAAGTCCAGTGCATAACCTAACCTTTTTCTCTGCACAGTGCACACAAAACCCTTTAAAAATAAAGTAAACAGATGCGTACCCAAAAGGCTAATGTGAAAGGAAGTTAAATTTATAAAATGACACAAAAAGTAACTTTTGCTGATTTGCAGCTTAATAATTGGATAATCAGACAATGTGCAACAATAGGTGAAATATTTTTATAAATATATAGAATTTTATGATTCTCTTTGCCTTACAAAATTGTGCAAATATTTATATAATATCTAATTTAATAATTTGATACAATTTAACAGTAATTTCGTTTATAATTTAACAAAAATATTTTTGTATGTTATTTTATACTGAAATATTTTTTAATTAATTTTTTAGGGGTAAAGAATCCTACACCTATTCAATCAAATTGCATTCCAGCGATTTTGAAAGGAACTGATTGCATTGGAGCAGCAAAGACTGGTAGTGGTAAAACATTAGCTTTTGCGTTACCAATTATTCAAAAATTATGTGAAGATCCTTATGGAATTTTTGCTTTAGTTTTAACACCTACCAGAGAATTAGCATACCAAATAGCAGATCAATTTGCAGTTATTGGCAAACTAATGAACTTGCGACACTGTGTGATAGTAGGAGGTAAGTCCTATATTATTACAGCTTATCATAGTGAAGTTTAAAACAGAATAAGCTGCAGACGAGATAATCGACATTGATAATTGTAATTCTGTTGAAAACAATGGTTTCTTTCATTTTAATTTCATAGGTAACAATTCCATATATAACTACTGCAATAATCAAAAAGTTTAATAAATTGGTAAATGCTCTATAAAATATTTGATAATGCAATATGTAAGTAGTTATATTGGTGTAATATTTCAAAAATCAGAATCCCAGAACAATATATGTTACACCAGAACCAGTCTTTGGTACCACAAAGAAATTGGTCCGAGCATAAATACAAAAATGGGTACAAAGCTAACATTGAAGGATAATTCTAAGAATACATTTGTCAAATGAGTGAAAGAACTACTAAATATCAGTATCAAAATGGGAAGAATTTTTGCAGCAAGACCATAACTCACATCTTATATGATTGCGAGGCACTGGACTCAAGGAGACAAAAATTTTTTGGAGAGGCCTATACATAATATGTATTCAACAATATGGGGTGCTCTTGGTTAATAAAAGTATATAATAGTACTAGTAGGATAGCTCCTGGGAATTCTGCCAGACTGCTCTTATGTAGCCATTTTGATCTAACCTGTGATAGGCAATCAAGGTCATACTAACCCTCTCAGTGGACCAGTTCAACCATTTACAATAAAAATATATATGTATGTTATATTTCTATACAATGATAATTATCATATAATAAGGTGCCCTTGAAAATTCTGTTGTAATTTTATTTTCATCTTTTTGCATCTAGCTGGTGTTCGATTTTCACTTATTTTTTATTTATCTAATTACAGGCATTGATATGGTAGATCAGGGCATACAATTATCAAAACGTCCTCACATAGTAGTGGCTACTCCAGGTCGATTATCTGATCACCTAGAAAGTTGTAAGACATTTTCATTATCAAAAATTAAGTTTCTTGTACTAGATGAAGCTGACAGACTTCTTAGTGGACAATTTGATGATCAAATTAAAACAATTTTCAAAGAATTACCCAAAAACCGACAAAATCTATTTTTTTCTGCAACTATTACTGATACTTTGGAAAAATTAAAAGAGGTCAGTAACAAAGATTTGTTTTTTTATGAAGCTCCTTCTATATCTGATGCAGTAACAGTTGAAGAACTTGAACAATTTTATGTGCTTTGTCCAAAAGATGTTAAGGATGCTTATCTTGCACAAGTAATTAGGGAGTTCAGGAATAAAAATGAAGAGGGAAATATTATGATTTTTACAGATACTTGCAAGTAAGTATAATTACTAGTTTAGGTAAGTAGGGTCGAACAATCAAATTTTTCTAATAAGGAACCTTCTGTCCCTAAATGAAGACATTCTCGCATAAATTCCACTGGAGCTTGCGACGCAGCTTGCAAGTACAACATAGAAAACTAGAAGTTTTTTGCTTCACAAAAAAATTGTAGACCAATTTTGTTTTCAAAAATTGTTGAACTATATGAAATGTTTATTTAAGTGGCAAGTATAATGAAAATTACAAAATCAAGATGAGAATATAGGAAAATATAGAGAAAATGACTCCAAAAAGCATTCTTAATTGTTTAAAATTCAAAATAGTGATAGTGACTGCACACATCTTGACTTGACTTCTACTCTGGATAAAAAAAATCCATTCCAATTTAATATTTATTATCAGAAAAGCATTAGGAAGCATGAATTAAGCAATTTTTTGGTTGAAGAAAGTCCCAGAACTGTCTAATGTAGCTCTAATGATATTAATTAGTTATCATGTGCCTCATCTGATATGGGATAATCTTCATTTTTGTTTCTTTAATCTAAATACTGAAACAAATTGCAGAATACACACTGCTACAGGACACACAAATTGCTGGATATCCTTATCTAAACTGAAACCTGTGGATATCTTAAAATGTCCCAAAAAAATATAGTTCATTTAGGATAAGTTTGCAATAATAAAACATGACAGATGTTTCACATCGTTGCCACGTTGTAATTTTTTTCCAGCTGTTGACAAAAAATTATGTTGATAAGTTGTTTATTGTATAAGATTACATTCAACTCAAAAATAGAGCAGTAATTATAAAATTTTGATGAGTAAATGAATAAATTTCAATATGTCCAAGTTTGAAATCATAAGTTTAACTGAAAAATGTTATCTTCATGCACATGTTGAATTGCATCGTTATTGCAGTATTAAGTAACAATGTATTTATCAAAAACTTACATCTCTCACAAAAGTAATAGGAATTAGCGGTCCACCGTTATCTCATTATCTCTCAAATATGATATTAGGTATGCTGCCATCTCCTTGCAACCACTTGATAAATACTCTTGCATACGATACTCTCTTTAAAATAGTTATGAAAATAACAGATTATAATTTACACATTAAATAACAAACTATAAAATGCAACTGAAAACGACAAACCATCACAAGAAATTCTTATAAAATTGTCTGATTTTGACAACATAATTCTGGCAACCCCGGACATGGCAGCCAACTTTTGGACCGTAACTTTCCCTTTTATATGATTAATTATTCCATTTACACTTTGGATTTTGTTCAGTGGCTGCAATTGTTACTACAAATGTCAAAATTGAAAAGTTATCGTAAATGAACTATATGAACTACTAGTACGTGTCTGGGACTTTCTTGGTGAAACAAAGCCAATTAGTTTATTTGGTGAATAATATTTCAGGAAGAATGTTAATCTTGTAAAGATATAGTAGGTATATTGATTGATTTGTTGCATCATTTAACCTTTTTCAGGAACTGTCAAGTACTTTCAATGACACTAAACGATGTAGGATTCGAAAACGTGGCTCTTCATGCTATGATTCCACAGCAACAACGACTAGCGGCATTAGCGAGATTTAAAAGTAATACTGTAAAGATGTTAATAGCAACAGATGTAGCAAGTAGAGGACTCGATATTCCTAGTGTGGAATTGGTACTAAATCACACAATTCCGAAAGTTCCCAAAGAATACGTTCATAGAGTTGGTAGAACTGCTAGAGCAGGAAGAGGAGGTAAAGCTATTACATTGGTTACACCTTACGATATTAAATTATTGCAATCTATTGAAGAACATATAAAAACTAAATTGGTCGAGTGGAAAGTAGATGGTAAGAGGACAATTTTATTTAAATATTTTAGTTTTATTACAGCCAAGATAAATTCTTTTACATGCCTGAATGCAAATGTTTCTTTGTGTTAAATGTTATTAGTGTCATTTGTCCAAAGGCATTGCTAAACAAAACGTTACTTATATGTGTTTTAGATTCAGAAGTGGGGAAGATATTTGCTCAAGTTACTGTCACAAAAAGTGAAGCGTATCTCAAATTAGATGAAGACGATTGTTATGAAAAGCGGTTGATAAATAAACGTAAGAAATGGATTTTGGAAGGATTAGATCCCGACGAAGAAGAAGCTAAACTTTTAAATAAAAATAAGAAGAAAAAACGGAAAAAAATTGAATAAATGTTAAGCGTTACTTGTGTGTAAAATAAAACTCTACTCTTACCAAGCGGCATTTTAATTTTTAATGCATTAGGACTAGAACAAAGTTGAGACAAGTTTGGTACAAGCCATGCGATTTTTAAAACTGCTACATCCCTGGCTGCTTAATTATTTCTATCTTTTCCGGCCACTCACGATCCAACGCCTCTGTACAAGTGTTTTTGAACATATATGGACACGATCCGACCTGGATCCGACTAGTCGGTTCGATTTGGATCGCAGACAAACACGTCTGTCTGCTGCAGTACAATCGTGCTGGCTGGATTGAATCAAATTGGAAGCGAATTTTAACGTGAGTGGGTGTATTCGATCGGTCACCAAAATACGAAACCTGCTAAAAATAGGGCTATTAAGTTTTGGTTGAGAAATTTGAGGAAGCACAAAAAGGAGCTAATGAAAAATTCGCGGGAAAGAAATTAATAATTTCAGAACATCATATAGAAAGTTAAAATTAATTGAAGAAGGAAATAAGTCCGATGCGACTACAAGTTTCATACTGTACTGCAACATCGATTATCGAACAATAAGAGTTTTCGATTATTCACTTTTGGCTGCTAGTAGCAGCTCGTAGTGACTGAATTCCGTTCGTTTATTACCGGGCGTGACGCCTAGTCTTACCTTCCCCTTGCCCCTCAAGCACATACCGAAAAGTATGAGCAAAGAATACACCAGTTGTTGTGTATTCTTTGGTATGAGCTTCAAGCCACGGACATTAAATTTGACGTTTGTCCGGTTTGACGTTTATTTAAAGGTTAAGATTGTGCCGATTAATACGATTTAAACCTTACTAAAAATATTTAAATATGCAAAATTTTCTTATCAAAAACATTATAATCGAAAGCTGTTCTTCTAACAACACAGGAAATTCATTGGCATTGGCACATGTCTACGAAAGCACCCTGGGGTCACGCACACTTTTCTTTTTTTGAAAACTCATTATATAATGACTTTTATCTCATTATAATGACTTTTTTCTCATTATAATGACTTTTTTCTCATTATAATGACTTTTTTCTCATTATAATGACTTTTTTCTCATTATAATGACTTTTTTCTCATTATAATGACTTTTTTCTCATTATAATAACTTTTTTCTCATTATAATGACATTTATATTTTCTAGGTTAGGTCTAACAAAGGTATTTTCGTAAGTATGACATGAATCTTTTAAATTGATATGGAGGAGTTCTTGCAAAGAAGGGATATAATTGCCCGTACTTTTCAACTTGATCTGTTATGAAATCCAAAACTTCTGGCAAGGGAGTAAAATGTTTTTTTCTATAGAGTCCAAGAACCTTCAATATTCTCTTCACTGTTGATAAACTTATACTCTGTTTGTGATATAAATTCAAGAAAGCCGTAATTTCTTTATATCTAAGACCCAATAGAAAGTAATATGTAATATAACCATTTTTTTTTATTTGATAGAAATTCTAATAAATTTAATTAATATAAATGATTTAAATAGAACAAAAATAATAATCCCAAAACATCATTATAATTAGAAAAAAGTCATTATAATGAGATAAAAGTCATTATAATGAGAAAAAAGTCATTATAATGAGAAAAAAGTCATTATAATGAGATTAAAGTCATTATAATGAGTTTTCAAAAAAAGAAAAGTGTGCATGCAGGGTGCTTTCGTACATGTCAGGTGGTTTTGAGCATCCTAAAAAATCGTGTTCGATTTGCTCAAAAGTCGTGACGACTGAGGCGTCACGCACAAGTGCTTGAAGCCCAAATAAACGAAAGCAACACATGTATGGCCTCGACAAACTTTCGTAGGTACTGCGACGCTGGAACCATAGATAAAACATGCTGGTTGGATCAGGGGTGGCATTCTGTTCACCTTAGCGAGTAGTCTTGAATCGATCTTGTCGATATACAGGGTGATTCATTACTAATTGGAAATAATTTAATAGTAGAATCCCGACTTCAAATTATGAAGATTTAACCCAAAACACCTAAATAAAATGTAGCTGCTTACTTAGTTACAGGGTGTTTTGTTTAAAAATTTAAAAACTATTTGTGTTCAGTACTTTAAAACTGTTTTACCTATTCATTTCATATTTGGCAGAAAGTGTAGACACTGTACACCCTACCAAATAAAAATAAACAAACGTTTCTGGCTACTACCAGAGGCGTACGACTGGGGCAAGTGACAGGTTAATTGTTCCCAAATTCTACGCCACTGGCGGAATAGAAATTTTAGCACAATTTTTTGATTCTCCAATACTTTTTACGTAAATAAAGTACTCTTTTTTCATAACGATAAAGTCAATATTTCTCGAGATATTTTAAGTTAAACATGAAACTGCCCAATTTTGATGAGTAATAACTATGTCGATGTTTTGGACCAGTGAATTGTGTGATGCCTTTTGGCCGAAATATTAAGTTATTAATTATTTAAATTTTTATTATAAAATATTTAATATTAAAAGACATATGCTAAAATTTCTATTCCGCCAGTGGCGTAGAATTTGGGAACAATTAACCTGTCACTTGCCCCAGTCGTACGCCTCTGGTAGTAGCCAGAAACGTTTGTTTATTTTTATTTGGTAGGGTGTACAGTGTCTACACTTTCTGCCAAATATGAAATGAATAGGTAAAACAGTTTTAAAGTACTGAACACAAATAGTTTTTAAATTTTTAAACAAAACACCCTGTAACTAAGTAAGCAGCTACATTTTATTTAGGTGTTTTGGGTTAAATCTTCATAATTTGAAGTCAGGATTCTACTATTAAATTATTTCCAATTAGTAATGAATCACCCTGTATACACATTCAACCAAATTTGGTTGTTTTGGAGCGACAAATAGTTCTAATTTCTGATACCTATGAGGGTGTCGCCTACGTATTTTATATATTTCCTTGTCAAAATATAAATAGGGTTTTTTTAGCAAGCTGCTGGTTATAACCTAGTGGTTACTTGCGGTAACAGGCGGTTATTCAGGTTTTAAAACAAGAGTGGGGTTATAACCACTGCCAGTTACCCACCTCTTGATCTACTGAAGTTTGAAGTTATTACCGCGGTCACTGATTTGACATTTTGGTATTTACCATTCGTGGCAAAAAATTGAACGGTAGGTTTGTTCAACCATCCTTTGCCGTTATTGTTATTGTCTGAAAGTTTCGAATAATGAAATTTCTACATTAAAATGTTATTATCTTCTGTAAGTTCCTTGTGGCATTATTTATTATTTTTTCTCTTATTATTTGGGAATGAAAACCACAATATTGTTTTTTTATTTCGACGTTATTGAAAATACTTACTTGGATTTGGAAATAACCGAGCCACTTCAAGTATAGTACTATTTTCCAATAAATCTAAATACGCCAAACCATTTAAGTTTCCCTCTATAAAAAAGGACCAATTATTTTATTATTCCAGCCCATACATCCAGTTTTTGTAAAAGCTACTGTGTTAGCGAAACGCGTCACAACTTTAAGGTTAAATATAATGTAGATTTAACAAAATAAAATTGTTTGATTTCATAATTTACTATGGATCTACATCAAGTAGAAGCTTCATCTATTCGCACTATATATATATATCCTTTATCTATGATCTATTCAATATTCAATAAATTGGTAGACATGACTATTATATTTCTCTATGGACATGACCTTTATGCTTTATGAATTCCGGGTCAGGCGTGTCTATGATCTCTGTTTGACAGATACTCCCGCACAAAGGCGCAGACGCGCATTCCGGCTTCACTGACGAATCACGTGTAGACGAATATTCCAGATCACAGACCACTTACAGATAGAGAAAGTCACGTGTGCTGTGGTCACAGCAGAGACAGAGAGAGTGGCCAGTCACAGTGGTCAGTGTCCTATGCACGTCCTATTGTCAGTGACGTATGTCTGTGTGGTAATACTCAAATCTATGGTAGTACCACAGAGTACACGGTGTACTCTGTGGTAGTACTAAGATGGTAATAAGCAGCATAGATAAGCAGTACTTGTTATCTTAAGCAGTACTAATGATAACAAATTAATAGTAGTAGTAGAGATTTTAATTATTTTAGATATTATTTTCTGAGTGTGCTTATTTTAAGATTTGGATTTCTTTGTAGAATAGTCATCTTAAATTTCTCCCAGAAATCATCATAAAAACAGGTAATTCCCCCAATTGAAAATTGTATTTTTTTGGTTATACTAAAAACTAAATACGATAAAATTGGTTTTAATGTAGGTGAATATTAATTTTTTATTAAGAATTTTAAATGTCCTTTTAAATCTAGTTATAGCATTTTACATTTTGATTGTAATTCATTTTTAGACATGTTATAAAATAGGTTAGCAGATATTAAACTCGATATTTTCTTACTTTCATGAACCATTATAACTGCTTTTTGTTATCTTATTTAATTTCACAAATTTTTAATACCTACTAATTTTAAAAAAAGCTGTTGAGAAAGAGAGGAAAGCATAGAAGGGAAGTAATCACACCCTACCAACTAATATATGATAATTTCTATACCAAGCAGTTGTTACCTTCAATCATTAATAATATGTTTGGTGATCAAAGGTTATTAGATCATTCTTAACTAACTTGATAAAATGCTTGCTAGATAGAATCTTTAAAGACTGGGTTTAAGATATAATTGGAGTCAGCCTCCTTAAGAAGCGATTTTCATTTTTAGCTTGCACTGAGAACTTTACTAGGAATAAAATTAATTGTTAACTAGAAGTGTTATGTTTTATTTAACAGGAAATCAAAAACATATGTTTCTACCCCATTAAATATATAAGTTATATAGTGGAAGATTAACATATCGTATATCTATTATTAAATTGTATGTAACAAATATTTGTGCTGTAGAGATTAGGTAGGATGACTAATTTTTATGGAATAGCCAAAACAAATTATGTTTAGGTACCTCATAGGAAAAGCCACATCATTCCTGGACTCTGTGTTGCTAATCTGGAATGTTGGGGTTTTCCTACTCAGTGAACAATTTTCTATTTCAAATATCTTTTTAAACCTGAAATACTCAACTCCACAACAATCTCAATACATTATATTTTTAGGATATATCTGAAGTGGAAATAATAAACACAAAAATGGCTAATATTAAAACACCAGTCTCTTTACTTCAAGAACTTGCTGTTCACCAGCAGATGGCTCCACCATTATATGAAGAGCTGATTTCTGACAATCCTTCATTTCCATTTAAATGTGCTGTAAAAGTAGGTTCAGTTACAGCACAAGGATATGCCCTTACTAAAAAAGAAGCTAAACATAAGTCTGCCCATGAAGCTCTATTAAAATTAGGAATTGGAAGTCAAAATGCAATAGTAAATATAAGCAACAGCAAAACAGCAGTTACAGGAGTAAATTACATTGGGTTACTAAATGAACATGCTTCAAAACATCAAGTTTTATATCCTGAGTACCGTGATTGTATGCCTCAAAATTTACACTTTGTTACTGAATGCCATTTTATGAACTTGAAGACTGTAGGAAAAGGACCAAACAAAAAACAAGCTAAACAGGAGGCAGCTAAACTTATGCTAGAAGAGTAAGTGTTTTTTATTAAAAATATATAGTGTGTCCATAGCCCAAAAGGAAAAACAATTTGTTTGTTCCTTATTTCACTTCATTTCTTCCTCCTTTCTCTTTTAGCGAGACATTTTCCTCGGTCTTTGTATTTACCCATCAATTTTTATACTCGATGTCTGAGTTGTATTTGGTTTTTCTGGTGGTTTTCATCCTGACATTCTGATTTGTCAAGATTTCAATTAGAGACCTTCATCTCTGATTGTTTCATTATAAAGGTACAGGTTATTTTAAAAAAGATAGACATTTCCACAATTTTAGCCTCAATTCTAGAATACAATTTGTCATTTGGCTGATATCTGTTTTTCTAGAGGTATGGCACTGTAAATGTTAAATAAGTAGAAAATGGACCTATCAATAGATTTATAGATTATTAAATTGCATGTAACAAATATTTTGTGGTGTAGAGATAAGGTAGGATGACTAATTTTTATAGAATTAGTTATCATTTCTGATTACTTGGAATTATTATCTTGTTTGTATATCTAATGGAATTGAATAATGATTATATAGTTATCGTTTTATTGTTTTCTAAGTGGATGTAAGAATTTGGGTTAAAGTAGCAACTAGATAAGAAGCTTTTGATCTTAATAGAAAAAGAAGAATTGTAATTTCAATCTGGAGGAGGATGTTCAGGTGAAATAAAAGTTGATTACAGTAGTTTGAGACACTAAAGACTAACATCAAAATGTGGAAAAAAATATAATGCAGTAACTTTTGGTTTTTAATTGTAACTAGCGACCCGCCTGCGGCTTCGGTCAGGTAGACAGAATAATTACAAAATATTATAAATTACAGCCAATCTGTTTCAAAAAAATCGGTTCAGTACAGTTGTCAGAACCAAACATGAGCCCCGGAAAATATGCGAACTATAATAAGGTCATCGCAAGCAGCCAATCAACAGCCAATGTTAACGATTGTCCATTAGTAATTGTTAAATATAATCGAAATAATATGACCGAGTGATTTCATCAACATACATCATTTTATCCATTCTGTATCAATGTTGTCAATGCGAGGATGATTATCCGATTTTTAGACAATTTCACTTATTTGGATCCAATAGTTTTTCGAATATTTTGTAGAAGGGATATATAAAAAGGCTATTGTTTTGGGGGATTTTCCATATTGACTGGGGTCGAAGACTTTATTTAGATAACCAATGTGTCCTTTTGGTAATTTTGACAAATTCTGATAATTTGAATAGTAAGTTCGGGTAATTTTCATTTTTGCATCGGCAACACTGGACTATAACCAGTTCATATTTTGCTGCTTTCCATAGAAACTTGGCCCTACTTTTTCATGACAGTAATACAGTCATGTAATTTGAAAAGATAGACATTTAGGGCAAACGGTAGTTTCAGTTTTGGTCCAATATAATTTTTTTTATTGATATTTAGAGTTACATTTTTAGCAAGTTTGACTTTGTTTACATATCTCTTAACAGTTGACATTTATGGTATCGATATTTGGTTATCGATTCAAAATATCGAATTGTTACTACAAAAATACAACTACAGCGACATGAACACGCCCACCAGGGCTCACGTTTGCTTCTGCCAACTGTAGTTGTTGCATGGAGAATATACAGGGTGGTCCTTAAGTAATTGTACATAGAAGCACAGTACAATCTTCACTTCAAAATATTGTGATTTAATTCAACTAGCCTTAATAAAATGTTGACATTAAGAGAGATACAGGGTGTTAAAAATGAAATTTTAATTTTCGTTTTTACAATAACTAACGGTTTTTGACGCTTATGTACAAAAATTTGAGGTTGGGGGTTTTTTGATATGAGAAATCATAATTTTGTATCTATTTCGATGTATTTTGTAGAGGGCGCCACATAGGCCACGTATGCGGCATAATAATGTACGCAAAACTTTTTTGTCTTTTAAATTTAGCGCTACTTTTGTAAAAAGCCACATCATTACGAACTTTTGATAGAATATTGAGAAAATTCAGCTGTAGCCAAAACATTTTTATATGAGATTTTTTTTTTTCTAAAAGTAATAATAACGATGATAGGGGGTGGGTAATTTATAATGAATAACCCTGTACAATTACTTAAGGACCACCATGTATAAATAAATATTAATTATATAAACTAATGTTGGGTTTCGTATACAGAGTGAGTTTAAAGTATGCAAACCCATTTTTTTTCAATTCTAGCTCGTGTGGGTGAGTGGAAAATAAATAGTGTTATTTTTGTTTTACTAAGCATAAAAATAGATATTAAGCTGCTATTCTTTAAATGTATGCAATTTTAGAAAAAGTATAGTGTGCAACATGTGGGGAAAGTACTTTTCTCACTATTGTGTATGCGGCGTAAGGACTCGTGCTACAAATTTCCACACTCCTGAGACAAGTTCAACTTTCCCCCACTTGTTGCACAATACTATATATTCTTGCATGGACATTTACATTACAAGGCTTCAATTTCTTAGTTTTAGTTTTAAATAAATCTAAGTTTTAATTTTTGCTTCCATGAATCCACTTTACCTACTGTGTGTAACTATGCAGTATGTAATTTTGTGACATATTTTAGAGTCAAGACTGAAAACATCTCATACAACAAGCATTCAGGAGAATTCAAGAGGTTGTTGATCAGCGATGAAATGATGGATAATATCTTATTGAAATATAATTCCTTACAAATCTCTTATGAAAAACCACAGGTATTTGAGCCAGAAGTTATACATCCAAAAATAGAGGTAAATACACTATAATTATCACATTGTATATGACATTTTACCTTGGTATCTCTGAATATTATAATATAGAGTTTGGCAAGTTTATCTGAAGCTAAGGGACATCGGTAAGAGACGAGGAAACGGCGCATATCTGTCATAAACGTACAAATGGCGTACTATTGTACCAAGTAAAACTGAAAATACAAAGGTCACTGACAATACCAACGCCACTGGATAAATCAATATCAGTCAATTGAGGAAGTGAGAGGGAAGAACACACGCACGCGCCCTGCCAATAAGAAGTCAGCTGGTCATGCCTTTCGATAAAAATCACCAATTATGTAATTCGGAGGGTGTGGTAATTATGGTTTTCGTACAACGCTTCCAGATCTTGAAGAAGTCCGTAACAAATTTGGAAAAGTGCTCATCTTTTAATATTCATAAATTGAAAAAGTAATGTTAATAGAAAAAATCCAAGGAAAGAAGCACATTAAAGTATTAACGTTTAATCATATTGTTGATATTGTTAGTAATAAAAAGTCCCTTTTCTAATTATTATCACTACATACTTAGCACTTTAGCTTTTTCATAGTTAAACGTGGCAATATCGAATGTTTTCGAATGCATTCCTTTCACGGCTTCAGATAAACTTGCCAAAGACATTAGGATGGATATTCTTTGGTTATGTTATGTTAGGTTAGGTTAGGTCTTATGTTATGTTTTTACCTGTAGGTACCAGTAGATTTTGCAAATCTTCTGCTGATGGAAACTGGAAATGTCAGTCAATCTGCATCAGACTATTTGATTTCAGTTTTATTAGTGGAAAATCGAGTTTACATGCATGCGCTACTTAATTTTCTGAAGAATTTTTTTTATTTTTGTCCTAAATTTGCCCCCAAGGCGTGTGTGAGGTTGTGATATATTGACTGCGGATCCTTACGGTTCCATTAGCCTAATCAATTGGTGTGTTCTTTTTCACTAAGATCTCAGTTAATCTCAGCTCAGATCGGTAATGTGCGCGATTTACTCACTTCGAAGTGAGATGAGATTTTTCCTCCCCCTTCACCGATGCTAAATGTGATGTAAGGGGGTATCAGTTGGACTTGAGTCGGAAATAAAGTGGAGGGGATGAAAAAATATTTGATTTTGTTTACATATAAACACACATAACCTAATTTTCTTTTGTTACAAATTATCAATTGACTAAATAAAAGAGAAATAATTATGGATACAATTAATACAATAACATTATTAGATGCCGATTCGAATTTATATGCTTTATGTCTCTTATTCACGCATGCGTCGGCAGATCGCGCGTTTCAATTAAGTAGTTCGTTCTTTTTGGTGCTTACTCACATCACTTTATCTCAGATCACTTTAACTGAAGTGAGCTGAGATCTCAGTCAAAAAGAACACACCTAATTATTCGACTTACCATAATATCACCATACCACACACCATACATTAATAGTTTTTTACATCTAAGCTGGGGAAGACATTTATAAGCCTCGCACTTTATTGGTGCTCGATCAATAATAATAATCTCTTCTGTAAGTTCCTTGTGGCATTACTTATTATTTTTTCTCTTATTTTTTGGGAATCAAACCACAATAATGTTTTTTATTTTTTATTTCGACGTTTCGGTAGCGTTCCAGCTACCGTTGTCAAGATTAACTAGTAATAAAATAATTTTTGGTCCCTATCTGACACAACGAAAAAATATGACAACTAGACAATCAATAATATTTTGAAGTTTAAGACTACAAAACTTTGTTGTCAAATTTTATTCAGGTCCATTCATAGTAGATCACATCTCTGGTAAAATGTGAATAAAATATTCTATTTTATGACATTCTAACGATATGATAGATGGAATCCAGTGAAGTGCAAGTTCCAGGAACAGTTTTTATTGGGATAGCACTTTTTTCCGCTTATTTTGGAAATGTTAAGAAAACGCGTTTGTTGTTACTTTTTTATGTATGATTATTTTTGTTTTCAAAATATGTATGACTCATAAAAACTTATTATGCTATTCTGATAACGTAGGTAATTGATTATTGGAAATTTCTCTTTCTAACATTGGTAACCAAATTTGACTACATTCGGATGAAATACTAGCTACACATTTATCTGCATTTAGTTGTAATAAAGCACTTTCTTTGATTTTTCGTCTTTTATTATTGGGCTCTTTCAATATTATTTTTGTCGAATCCCATTGAATTTTATGCCCCTCTTGCCAAGCATGTTTACAAATACCTGACTTAAAGAACTCCCTATCTTTGATGTATTTTTTATGTTCACTTATTCGGACTTTCAATGGTCTAGAAGTCTAGATGTTTCACCTAAATAAAATTTGTCGCATTCACATGATATTTGATATATGCAATTTTTTGAAGATTGTTCTTCATTTTTTGGTTTTGTTTTTGTTAGTATAGATCTCAACGTATTGTTAGATTTGAAACTAGTTCGAATATTGGATTGATTACCAATTTTCTTAATTCTTTCTGATAAACCCTCAACATACGGTATTGTCAAGTTTTTAAAAATTATGTTAGCTGAATTATTAATATTATTATTATTATGGGGTATTAACAATGAGCCTTTCACTCTCTCTCACCACTTTGGTGTATAATATACTGTTTTATTGGAAACCTTAAATCAAGTCCATTTGTAACTTACCTTTGATTTTTTCAGAATCATGTTGATACTATAGAAGACTTATTGAAAGAGTTGAAAAAGTTAGGCCATACATGCAATATAGAAGTATTCCAGCGGAACCCATATATAATAGTTTTAAAAATCAATAAAAATTCCAGCGCAGTAATGGGCCACGGAAAAACTAAACAATTAGCAATGGACCATTTGTGTCAAATAGCATGTAATATGCTTCGCAATGGA
>CAJUYH010005285.1:0-23832 GCA_910591685.1 Galerucella tenella
AACAGGTATACCTGACAGGTAGACCGGAACGTGAGTGGCCGCCTTTAAGCATGCATACCGTACAGACTGATGACGGACGTGGGCATTGGCGCTGTAAAATATTCAGTTGATAATTATACCTGGATTTATTTAAGGTCCGCGTCAAGTCGGTTTTGGGCACTAGAGGGTTATTTGGTTTTTATTATATGATAATAACTAACAATACATTTTTATCAAAGTGATAATAGTTTAACTTGCCGTATTTTCTGCTCTGCAGTAATGTAAAATTGTGCTGATGTGATAAAAATACAAAAAAACAACTAATAATCCATTTTAATAAAAGTACTTGATGATAATTTAATTCTAAATTTTTGTAGCCTCGACTAGATCTCCGTTAATTTCCACACATTTATCGTCTCGTTTGCGTCTTAGCGCTTTTTTTATTCCAGCACAGTCTTATCGTATACTGTCACACAGTATTTGTATGATTGTCATTGATAAAAATTGGTTCAAAAAATTCTGGTACTTCAAATTCGTGACAATTCTGAATCCAGTGGTGTAGTTAAATTTGAGAAAAAAAATGCCTAATTTTTTTCGTCTTTTTGGCAATGAAAAATTAACTTAGAGGTCCTTGAAAAAAGTAATTGAGCTAGGAAAATTTGTGCCAAAATACTCTTTTTGATACTGAATCTATGAAAATAATATAATTAAATTCAATTGAAAATGCCGACTTTATAGGGGTGCTTCCAAACAAAATGGGTCACGCTGTAGAATAGATACAATGCAGAACAAGTATATCAGCTCAAGGTAAAAGCCAAATGAAATTACATTATATTTACTACTTTCTGGAATCAGATAATGACATATATCACACAATTCACAGCACCGATGATAATATACAGAAAAAATGTATATCCACTTTTTATTTAATAAAGAAAATATATAAATATCTTGAAATTTTTCACAAAATTGAAGTATTTATTACGATAAATGAATTATGTAATTCCTGTCTTCATTTTTGCTGTTTCCCACTGAATATGTCTTCCTCTCAATTTGTTTCCCATGTAAGTATACACCTTCATCATCTTGAATTTTGTGTAGTTTTTATATTCAAAAGTCCCCTCCCCCCCTCGTATTTTTTGAACGGCTACACTTACATTAATAAAATTTGGGGGTGAAAATAAAGTGTTGTAAACTTCTCTACGGATGGTAACAGGTGACGTAATAGTAATAGATGACGTTGTAGACAACAGCAAGTGGTATTCGTGGACTGTATATTGATATATTATTAGACACTTATTACTTATTGAACTATATTTTATTGTTGCATTATTGTCGTACACAGGTATTGTATTGTATTACATAATATCACATTTATTCAATGTTATTGACTGTATATTGCGCTTGTATTGATTGCGCGCGAATGCTGCTTGTTCTCGTGTCTCAGTTCATATATTCTCCCCTTCTTCACAAACAAAATACGAACGGTGTTTCGCGCATGCTCATTCAACTTACAAATACATTATTACAGGGGGTATTCATAAATTAGGTGATGCAATAAATAATATTGAACAGACGTCACAGTGCCACTCTGGCCAATAATTTTAAATAGGACCTTATGGCCAGTGATATCTCGTTCGTAAAGGCATTGACATTGGCTACATAGCCATATTAATTTTGTTTGGGTTTAAACGAATATTGACGGATAAATTAAATAAATACCAAAATTAATATCTCACATTTAAATTTTGAAGATTTTTCAGTCCGCCTCTGGTTAGTTGTCAAAAAAATTGACGTTTTTAATTTAATAGCATTTGTTGCTTTTCTAAGTTTTTCTAAATAGCTTAAATATTTAATTTTATTATTGTTTAACGAGACGTTTAAGAGTTTACATAGGCAAAATGGTACGTACTCAAGCTGACAAAGTAGCAGCTATCTTAATAATTGGTGAATCTAGAAATAATCTCCATGAAGCGGAACGTTTATTTAATGAGATATACCCAGATCGCCCTAGCTCGAGCTCTTCTGGATAAAAAGACAGATAAACTTGAGTGTCGTCGGCATAGAAATGTTGTCTACAGGATAAGAAAATTTTGGGAAAATTAGAAATATATTATAATAATATAATTATAATATCTAGCTGTCATTGCTAAGCACTTAGTGGTGGAATATGTCAGTGGATTCATCTATTATTATTGAAAACCAAGATTTCTCCAAATCAGCACTAATGTTATCTAGATTTTCTGGTCCTGTAATATCTTTGCATATGGCAGTACCCTTCTTGCGCCCATCTTTCAGGTTTTTAGCTATTTCTGAGTCAAAACATACTGATGATATCAGCTTGGTGAAATGGTCTAACAAGGCAAATGATAGATTATGATCTGCCAAAAACATTATAATTTTTATTTCACCTTCTTTTACTCCTTCTTTCAGTCGTTTCATTTCATTTCCTTCCTTTATAAAAGAACTTACTTTAGGGGTTGACTGTGAAGTTCTTATTTTCTGGAGATGTGATTTACTTTTAGCATGTCTATTGATGTGTGTTATTCCTCCAACTTGTAACGGGTAGTTACGTATTGCCGGGTAGGTACGTACAGTCAGAGACAGGATTCCAGTAAAAATAAAAGTTTATTCTTAAACATACTATATACAGTAACTATTTACAAAATTGGTTTGAAGCGAAACTTCTTCGGGGTTCCGTCGTAGGCGATGTCTTCTGTTTGCGAAATTGTGATGTCTATCTATCCGTACAGTAAACACAGTAGAGTATCACCTGGTCAAAACCTTGGGAATGGGAAAATCAGGAAAGGGCGGAAGTCAATACCTTCCGCTTTATGTCGGTTTTCTGGATTCACGTTGAAGTCAATACCTTCAACGAAGATAGGATATCCCTAAGTCAGTACCTTAGGGACAGGAGTTTCAGGGAAGTACGAAAGTCAGTACCTTTCGTACGTGAACGGTTCAGGATTTTCGCTGAAGTCAATACCTTCAGCGCGGACAGGTTTATTCAGACAGGTCAATACCCTGCTGAACGAGGAGAGGAATTGTCGACAAGTTAGTACCTTGCCAACCGGAGAAGGGAGCCCACCGAGTCAATACCTCGCTAGACTGACTGCTACGATTCTCGGTCGTCCTTTTATATCTAGACTGGCTTGGTAAAAACAGTTTCGTATCGATCCATAGTCGTCTCTAGAACGATGTTTCGGTGGGATATCGTTAGTTACAAACTATTAGCTTATTGTTACACACTCTACATCTTGTTGTACCATCAATCTCTGTGAGCCATGAACTATTCTCCTCATTTAGCCATATTTTCTTGAATTTCTGTTTAAACTTATTACGTTCCACTCTTTCACACTTCAAACCCTCATTACTATCGCTCAATTCGTCCTCTTCTTGGTTATCTAACTCCATGAGAGTATTGTTATGTTTTGATGTTGATGGATTATTATTATCATTTTCTTTTTGAAGTGATTGGGACTGTGATTGAGGAAGGAAATATCTGTAAACGAAACCAAGTTAGTTCAACTTTCATTGTCTCAAAAATCATAAAAACTCTTAACATACTTATCTAAAGACATTTTCTCCAAGTTATAACGTATTCTATCTAGTTTCGATTTCAAATAACTTTATCTATCTCTTCTTTTTTATAATGGTTCACATATCACACACTTCACATTAAACTGCAAACCATAGATTATCATTAAACAATAAACTGTCTACACAAAGAACCACTGTTCTGTGCTATCAGCTGTCGCACCACAGATCAATAGGCGGTTCGTGTATTTTGTCTATGTTTAGTAACCGAGTGGTTACTGGTTACTCATCTCGGACCGCACTCACATAACCGCAGAACAAGTTCCTGTATGTCACAATTCCTACCAAATATGTATCAAACCTTTCCAAAAAATTGTAATGAAATCGAATAATTTTTCAATTGTAGTAATGATGTAACGATAGCACCTAAATTGTAATGGAATCATTACAATTGTAATGACAGGAGCAACCCTCCTCGTTGCCATCGAAAAGATGGCTCCCAAAACAGTCATACCACCATATCCAATAATATAAAATTCGAAATATCCAAAATATCCGTCAATAAAAACAATTAATATCTAGCTATTGAATTATTCCAGTTGGTGATTTGTAGTTGTCGAGCACAATGGGGAAACAAAAGAAGTACGTCCAAATTTCCTAAGCTCTCCTACCTTCTCGATACTACAGCATTATACATGTGAACAAGAAATAACATTCTCGTAGCGAAACAATTTTATTAAATTCGTAGATTAATACCAGCCTTTCAGAAAGTACACGAGTTCTACCGATAGCCGAAGCATTTTTAGATTTATTAGTTATACGGAGTGTCAAAAATATTATTTTAATTAAATTTAAGTCAACAAGATTTTATTCGAAAGTCAGACCATAACACAGTTCATTGTTTTGACCTATCGGGTCCATTGCACTCTTGCTTAGTGTGTCCGTAGTCCAGGCATCGGAAGCACCTAAGGGGTGTTACCAACTCCTTTACCCTACATGAGGACTATCCCACAAAAACTGATCTTGTCTTCCTCACCACTTCTGCTACCTCCTTAGGCACCGCGAAAGTGCACGTTTGGCGCCCATATCTTGTTGCCTTGATTCCTTTTATGATTATGTCACCTCTTAGGCCCGTGCGGTTTTCCAGCGCCGTCTTTATATCACCCGGTGTGACCGCTGGATCTGAATCAAGGACCGATTCCCTAACTATCCCTCTTTTGTCCCCTCTTTCTACCTATCGGACACGATATTATACATTGTTCCTCCCCCTCTACCTACGAATTCTAAGACCATTCTGAAGAAGGTGGGTTCCACCCTTTCCGAGAGTAGGACATTCACCTCTCTTGTCCCCCACTTCTTCGATATCTTTATGTAGAGTTTTCAGCATATTGAAAACCCACTCGTTCCCCATCTCTTCGGTGAGCCTAGTCACATAGTGACGCCACTCTTTTCGAAATCTGGAGGTCTGGATCACATTGACCACATAGTCAATTTTCCCCCCTTTACTTCCCTCAGCCATCTCGACCAGTTCCCCCCTTCTCTTCTTCAAATCCTGGACTAAGTCCGATGGAACTTCTGGGTCCATCACGATCGCACAATTCTCCCTGTCTAGGGCCTCCCAGTGCTCCATCTGTTTATATTTTGTGCACTTGAAGACTTCCTCTTCCCAGTCTTCCCCAGAGATCTGTTTAAATTTATTAGAGTTCCCCCCTTCTATAATTTTATTTTTTCAATTTTCTTCCTTTTTAATTCCCTCTCCCTCGCTGCTTTGCACTCAGCTCATTTGGGCTTTCCCTCCCTGCTGTTATCTTTCTCCTTTCCCAACCCTTTTTTAACTGTTGACATAACTTCCCCGATAACCCTCTCGAGTTCCTTGTCCTCGATTTTCAATTCCCTGGTCCTCTCCCTCAATTTCTCCATCTTCCTTCTAATCGTTTCCAGTGCGCTTTCTCCTTTGAATTCATTACTCTCGTTCTGTCGTTCTTTTTTCCTCGCCCTCTTCTCTTGCGAACTCATCCTTTTCCTTTTTTCTCCTGTCCTTTCCTCCTCATCGCTGAACGGAATCGACCTTAACACTCTGTTATAGGCCTCTTCCTCCTCACATACTTCCTCAAAGTTTTCTTTCTACAATAGGGATGTCCTCGTCCTCCGACCCATCCGACTCTCCAATCAGGGTTGATTGCTTCCTATTCTTGATATCGTTGGATCTATTGGCGCGTCTGTGTCCAGCCAACAGCTCCTTTTCAAACCTTATCCTCTCTTCTTCCTCTTTCCTCATCTACCACTTTATTCGATTTTCCATACGATTCCCACGAGCAGGGACGAAAGTAAGTCCGGCGGGGCAGTGCGCCCTTACCCCGCTAAGGATAAATACAATGAAGTTTCGCCGGGTACTCCCAACTACCCTCGCAACTTCCATACCCTCAGCACGATGCCTAACACCTCAGTAGTGGGGATTTATTATCGAGGTTTACTCCTTTATCACGGTTGCCTCCGGACGCAGTAGCTACCGTTGCTTCGGTCACACAACATGTTGCAGGTTTTTTTATCGAGGTTTACTCCTCTATTTCGTATGGTACGCGGGTGATTATTGGGGTTCCCATGCTGGATCCTTATTCATCACCTTTCCCTGGAGGTTGGTCCCTTACAGCACCTATAGGTGCTGAGCGGCCCTTACAACGTTTAAAAACGCTCGGATCCTCTGGCGCTGAAAAGCAGTCCCGTAACAGACCACGTGTTCCTGGAGACACCCTATGAGCCATTGGGACGCGCCGTGTCGGGTGGAAAATCCCCTTCCGGAAAACTTGTATGAGAGATGTGAGGGGTGAATCACTTCCAGCCTCTCTCATCCAACCTCCCGAGGCACGGAGGTAGTAAGACGTTACCTGGATGAAGAATATCGAGGTAGATGGATCGGCCGGCGAGGTCCTATAGAATGGCCACCTCGATCACCAGATCTGACACCATTAGATTTTTTTCTATGGGGGGAAATCCAAGGTTTATACTACGGCACCACATAGCATTGGCGTTTTGAAAGAAAGAATTATTGAAGAATGCAGCAATTTCAGCTGACACATTCGAACGAGTACGACAGAGTTTACATCCTGTATTACAGAATGAATTAAAAGTTATTAGTTATAGAAAGATTTAATTGCTTATTGCTAAAATTAATCTAGACAATTGTTCTTCAATTGTGCTTACTCTGGCATCCTTTATACCTCTGCCTATTTTTCTTAAATAGTCCTTCAAAACTTGAGGCATTTGTTGTCCACTCGTGCTTATAAGTAGGTACCAGTCTTCGGCGGATTTGGATTTTGTGAGATTGTTGGTTATACCCTCAACTGCGGTGACATCTTCCTCACTTTGCTGCTCTACTGGCTTTCCATCTTCTATGAAGACTTTCTTCAGGCTAAAGTTATGGGCATTTGTGAAAGCCACTACAGCAGCATTGAAGAAAATATTCATCAATTGGTTTTCGCACACATGTCTGCCTTAATATGGCCCCTATCAAGTGAACCCACTCAAAGAATTCTGGGTTTGCAGAGGCCGAATATGCACTCTTCGAAACCAGTCCTAGGTCCACTTGATAGTGGAAATATGATCCAGGATGATCCATTTCCTCGTCATCGCGCATCATCTTCTGTATATTGTCACCAATCCGCTCAACATACACCCAGTCCAGAAGACTGCAGTCCACAGCCAACTACTAATTGTTGATTTGGCAGGAAGCGCTAATCATAGCATAGCTTCTTAATTTGTTTTCAATTTTTGCCTTCGGTAGTTTCCTATCACCCATTTTGCCATTCAAGATCATTCTTTTTAATAAAGCAGCTGATGCTCCTTGAAGAGATGTGATAATATCCGATGTGGCTTGGGTTGATAAAGAAAACTTTTTTCAGTTCAGTAATCTCGTCGGGTTACAAGCAAAATACATTAAGTCAAAATACGCAGAATCGAGTAATTTGGCTTTAAAGATTCTGATTATAAATTTTTCTTATATATAAACATTTCTTGAAATGGATCTAGTGTTTTGTGCCCTTCAAATTATATTTTACTTGTACCTGATGTACTATACTAGATAAACAGTAAAATATAACTTTTCAAAATATTTTTTTGGCTGATTTTGTTAAACAATACACTGACTTAATGTATTTTACATGTTAGACTTGACTTAGTGTATATTACTTGTAATGTTGTTTTAAATAATAGACTTGTACCATCTGTTCCTTTCAATTATTTTAAACATGAAAATAATGAAACACAAAAAAAAGAAGAATTCAAATCACAGTAGAAATAATCGTGCATAAATTGTTGATAAACATGAAACAAGAATCCTTGATACATAAAAAAGTGGAACTTTTTCTGATTCATATTTCAACCTTGGTCTTCTTCTTCTTCATCAGTATCATTATCAGCTGGTTCAGCTGTCACATCTGGAACAGAAGATGAACAAGGCAAATACTTATACCAATCGCGAAGTGTTACCGGAATGATATTTCTGTCGCATAATTTGAGGAGGTCCTTTTTCTTAGAAACTGATATTGGTAATTGTTTTCGATAGAGCTGTGAGATAGCTATATCTTCGAAGTCTCTTTCTTTGTTCTTCCGACTCGAAGCACGCCTGGTTAATGCAATATCCATTTTTTCATACTCATCAGCAAAACCATACTTATAGTGAACAATGTTTGGGAACTGTTTATCATACTTGAAGCATTTCACTTTCAACCAGTTAACATTCTTTCCCTTCTGGTCTTCTTTTCTGTTAGTTATCGTGAGTTGAACAAGTTTATTCAAATCCAAAAATTCATCGAATTGTAATTCTCGACTGTTATAAGGAGGTTTATCACGCTTTCTACCAGTTCTTGCCATTTTGAATACATTCTCATATTCATGGACACTGTAAATATCGACATGACGTTTAGCTGTTTCAATCGAGCTGTGCATTGAGTCCACCTCCATATAAGAATGTCCACTTTCCATGAATTTTTGTTCGATTACACAAAGAGTTGGGTGTATTCTCACTTTAATGTAACAGAAGAGCTGTTAATTGTACATTTCTATTTTGACCTCCGCATGTGTCGGAAAAAATAGTTAAATGCTTCACTTCTGGAGGTAATCGGAATGTTTGATATACATAAAGTTTTGCAAAAGAATGATTGGCAAACCTGATGTTTACTATCCTTTTTATTAAAAAAATACGACTTCGCATTACTTCTTTGTTTACTCTCTTCTCCCTTACGAGGCGTTCGATATTTCACTTCCTTTGACACTACATTCATAAGTATGAAATCTTGTTGCCTTGGGTATTCCAGATTCCAAAATGTCCGACACAGTACTTTACGATCATCTTCAGAGAAGTTGGTCGTACATTTATAACGACAATTCTTACAATCCACTGGCCTGGGGATTTTGGGAGTTTGTATTTTTCCCGTTACGCTTTTATAAGGTTGACCTTGATTTCTTTTTTTCTTTTCAATATTTCTTATCCCGAATGCAGGTCTTGCAGTGCTCCACCTAGTTCTCTTTAAGCCAGTTTCTACTACAGTTCCGGCATTAATCTCATCATCGTTGCTTTTTTCACTTGTCGGTGAGCTACCATCATCATTTTCTGGTCTATAGTCTATCTTTTAAAGAATCGTCCGAGTCCTCCATTTCTAAGCCATATTCCGTTGACTGGAGATTGCTAGGTACAGGTGAATGCATAGTTTGAGAACAGTTTGTAATACCTTGAATAGTGAAACACTGATCGTCTGAATTCGGAGGTATACTATTTTGTTGAACTGACTCGGAACTCAATATACACTCTGTTGTACTCCTAAGCCTTGTTACCAAAGAAACAATTTGCTGCAATAGAAGGCCTGAAATTGGATCGCCTGAAATAAAAAACTTAATGATAAAATTTCTTTTCAATGGTATGGTTTTGGAGAGACTCGACACAGATGATAAAGATGAAACTAATTCAATTGCTCTACAACCCTTGCAATTATTCAATATATCAACAGCAGTTCTCGTATAAGGATATAGAACAACCAAACTATTCCGATTTCGAGCCTTTCTCTGCGATATATCACTTACCGTGAAAAACGTCATATTCCTTTACAGGAGTTAATGTGGTATAAGTTGTCTTATTATCTGACTCAGCTAGCTGCTCTTGTGAGTTGGAGTCTGTAAAAAACGACAAAACAATATAACAATGTGGTCTAATACATTTCTTCACATTATCCTTAATATTCGAAACAACTAACATCATTGGGAATAGTATCTGGATATTAACACAGTTAACGTTAGGCTGGTATCATGTTTTTATTACAAAGAACAAAACATTAATTTGGAACTTAAAATAAATAATATAACCAACAGTATCAATCTTGTGTACTATAAACTTACCCATGCAATTTTGCTGTGCACTTAATTGTGCAAATATTTTGTGAACACGCTTCATTATGCACGTCACTCAGGCCCTTCACGAAAGAAACTGATCAACTCCTTAATAATTCCGTATAAATATAACGCCTTTTTTGCAGGACCAGACAAGTTATCTATCCAGAAAAATACATTAAGTCACCATCTCGCTTCGCTTTCGCATAAAATGCTTACAAGAAATATCCACTAAGTCAGTTAGTTTATTTTGCCAGGACAAAATAAACTATTTCTGACTTAATGGAATACCATTATTGCCAAATGAAATACCATGAGATTCTCAAATGACTTGGTGGATTTTGCTATAGAGAGAATACATGGAATGTGACGTCGTGGCATAAATAAGTCAAAATTGAAATAAAATGACTTAATGTGTTTTGCTTGTAACCCGACGATCTGTTCAAGGATTTTATTATAAATTTTCGCTTCCTGCTTGTTTTTTTTGGATACTTCAAGTTTTTTATGCATACTCTCAATTGCCTCTCCAAAGAGTGAATATTTTATATTGGTATATCAGTGGAATGTTTGCTGAAAATAGACCATTTCTTTATACTAGCTAAACTTTGGTACTAAGGCATTATAAAATGCTGAGTAAAATTTATATAAATAAAATACCTATTACATTTTAATTTCTAACAAAATTCAATAATAAACTTATCTATATGGATTCCTAAAGAAGATGAGACTGGTTCAGCTGCCCAGCTTTGGGCAGAATAATGTAAAAAATATTTGGTTCTAGTACCTTAGAGCTGAAAGACTTCAAAAAGTATCACCAAATACAACCATGGATTTCGTCAGAAGCACAGGCTTGTGGGGTGAATTGTTATCCCTGGGTGTAAGTCACAATAGACCTAACGGTGGTCGCAGTGGAGGTGGCAAGAAGTCCCCACTTACATAGAACCTAACCTAGCTAGATGAATGAGATCATTGTACCATCTGTACTTTAACAGAAGAATGAGCAGATGAAGATGAGTCTGAATGACTCCGTTTCATTGGATAAAGTTATGTTGGAGACTTTGGTGAGCTTCTTCGAGGTGAATTAACACTTTCCAACTTGCTGCTGTGATTAAAAATGAAAAATATTCTCGATTATTTGTGAGTAGGAAGTTGAAATCAACATACCATGAAGGTGGAGGTCAGCTAGCAGGTAAATAACTTCTTTGAAGGTGGTCGTTTCAGGGTTGAAATTGTCACACTCCTTCAAAGGCAATATTGTAAGCAGGACCTTTTAAGCGTATTGGCACTGGGAAATCTATTGATTGTAGAAAAATCCAAATGTAAATCACCCCCAAAAAAAAATCATGTAACTTATTAAATGTTACACCCTCTTTTGAACGAGAAATGTAAGTGGCGTTGAAGCAACCTCGTACAAAACAGGAAGGCATTTTAGGACAGTTTGTATTCTACCTACTCTCCCCAAACAGCACAAAGACGTCCTTAAGATGTCTTCGGGACGTACGTTAATTATACACATAGATTCAAAAGTTTTGCATCACCCTAAATCTCCGAAAGAAAAATGGGTTCATTATAAATGGATCAGAGATTAATCAAATGATTAGTTTGAATTAAAAATAAAAACGTGTACATTTGTCAAAATTTTTTATTATCCAATAATAAACTTGCTTCAAACATAACAAGTATTCTTAGAAATTAAATAAATAGAATACAAATTAATTCTTTTTAAAGAAAAGGTTAAGTGAGAACCTGCATGAGAACTTTTAATAAAGAGTATTTCCACCACTAGAATTTATGCAAGCTTGAAGTCGCCTGCCCATGCTGTTTACCAAATTATTGATATTCTGTTGAGGAATATTTCGCCATTCTTCTTGGGCCGCATGAACAAGCTCTTGTACACTCCTGGGTGGATTTCTGCGTGCTGCCACTGCCCTGGCAAGCATGTCCCAAGCATGTTCTATGGGATTCATGTGTCAGGAGATAGGGCAGCCCAGTTCAAACGATTGATCACTTCAGTTTCAAGATACTCATTTACAGCTTTGGTCCGATGAGGTCGGGCGTTATCGTCAATAAAAACGAAGGAATTTCCAACAGCTGCGCGCCATAGTCTCACGTGAGGATGTAGAATCTCTCTGAGATATCTATCACCAGTCATCGTTCCCTCCACATGAATTAATTCTGTGCGATCATTTAACATGATACCAGCCCAAAACATTGCACTTCCTCCTCTGAAGGGCGGCACGGGGCGAGCATGGACAAGCTGAGCAACTCTCGATGGATCCCGCCACACACGTATTCGATGGCTATCTTGTACCAAACAAATCCTTGTCTCGTCGGAAAAAAACACCGAATTCCAAAATTCTTCAGGCAAGGCCGCGTGTTCTTGAGCCCACTGTAGTCGGCGAACTCTGTGCTCAGGTTGTAGTCTGGGCACTCTTATTGGTTGGCGACACCTCAAACCTGTCACAAGTATTCGTCTTCGTAATGTCGAGATCGATACTTGAACTCCCAACGCATGTCTCATATCTCTTTGGAGTGCTGGTATTGCCATGGTCGGGTTTCTTCGGATAGTTGAGTGGATATAGCGGTTCTGCCGCTGATTAGTAACACGCCTTCTACCGCTTCTAGGTCTATCACGAAGAGAATTGGTCTGGAGATACCGGTTCCATACACGAGACACATCACTTTGCCAAACGCCAACTCTGTTTGCCACGAACCTTTGAGAATGACCTTCTTCAACTAAAGCCATTATTGCACGGTCAATCTCACTTATGACTTGACGATTCATGTTTGCACTTAAAATCTTAAAAATCAAATGCCTTGAATGTTAAAATGATCGCACTAAAAATGTTATCTTACAAAAAAAACTGTAAACATCTGTATATTGCAAAAAATATGGAACATATTGAAATGGTAAACATTGATAAACAAGCCAACAAAAAATTCCTTCGCATCCGAAAAAGGTGATGCAAAACTTTTCAATGTATATGTATAACGACGTCCCAGGTACGTCCGATTTAGGTCGTAGACGTCCACAGGACAGCTTTTGTTAACAATCGAGGAGTCCCTGGTACAAAAAAAAACCTTTTCAGGTCTTTTTTAGAACCAATATATGACTTTCCAAGGAACGATAAAGAATCTTCCTGTTCCCAAAATAGGACAAAATAGGACACTACCAATAAAGAATCTTTTCAGGGCCAATAAAGAGCCTCTTCAGTACCAATAAAGGACCTTTTCAAGACCAATACTAGACCCTTTCTAGAATCTATAGGGTATGACTTTATAATCAGGAAAAAAATATTACATTAGAAAACTTCATATATTAATCTCACATTATGTACATAGGTACATACAAACATTATCTTACATTAACATATTAAAAAAATTTATTTATTGTTCTTTCTCGTTCAGTGGATCTTTTTAGCCAAGATTTCATAGATTTTCAGGTCTCAACTCCATTTAATGCCAGTTTATCTTTACTTGCTGCAACTAAAAAAAAAGTAAGGATATTTAAAGGCATTTACAACCGGAAGACGGTTTACATTGTAACTGATTTGAAGACTGTTTTTTTAGTATATTGAGATTTATATTTACATACTTACTTTTTATAGCATTTGATAATAAGTGCTTAAAAGCAAGCTTCCCATTCCTGCCATAGTAGTTGTATTTTTTCGCCATTTTATTGGAAATCATTACTGATAATGCTCTCTTTACAAAATTATAATTATATACCCATTTTGTATAGTTCTTCATTAACCTGAAAAAATAAATAATTGACTGAATATTTTATGTACTAAAATGTCAGTTGAGGAATACGACAATTTAATTTTACTTACGGTTAAATTTGAATGTTCTGGAGTAGCCAATAATGTATGCAGTAATTCAATTTCTTCATTACTGCAAATGGGAAATTTTATTTCTGGGAATTTTGTTTGGATAGTTACATCCTCACTAGAGAATTCCCTTCTATTATTAATTTCTTTAAGGATATCTGTGGTTATTACTCGTATTTCATTAGTCTGATTTAAAATATTTCCTATGATTTTAGTATCTAAAATAGTAGTTTACCTAACTAGTGCGGAAAGTGATACTTTTCCGCACGCTATTGCAGATGGCCGAACGACGCTTTAGCGGAGTTCGGCCAGCAATCGCGTGCGGAAAAGTCACTTTACGCACGTGTTAGGTACACTATTTTTTCTTCTAGCGTGCGGAAAAAAAATCCAAAATTTGATATAAAAAAAGATCTATTGAATACTTATCAAATTAATTATTATTAATATTAATATTAAATGTGCAATTTGTTGCATTCTGCAAATTAATTGCGGAGGCTAGAATGTTTTCCAATGTCATATTTGCTGCAGCCGTGGTTATTGGAACTTGACTGGAAGGCTTGGAAGGCTTTACTGGTGACAGCTGCTGACTAGTGGAAGGGCCAGCGACAGCGTCACTAAAGTTCAATATTTTATTCGATATGCCCTTCTGGAAACTCAGTGAACTTTCTACATAACCTTCTGCGACGCTAGAAGATTTCCAACCTCCGAGGCCCTTATTACTTGTTATTCCTTTTCCAGAATCTGCAAGCATTGTGGCAGCGGAACGTCGGAAACTGTGACCTGTATATAATTGAGGGTTTGGAAGCTTCAGATAACTTGCAATCAATGATGTCATTTTTCCGAATGTGTTTATTTCTATACTCTGTACAGTGCAAGTTCCCTTCCCATATTTCACGAAAAATCGCTTATGTGGGGTTTCAGGCTTTCTCAATCTCGCATACTTTCTGATCAGATTGATCAATTTTCCATTTTCAGCTTCCTCGGAAATCATAAAGCTTCTGAAAGAGTGGTTTTTTGTATCTGGGATGTTTATCAATAAAATGTTTCCTTTATCATCAATATGATCTAAAGACATCTTCGTCAACTCTTCCCGTCTACATGCGCCCGCCAAACCCAAAATTGTAGCGACTTTTATATGAAGATAAATTTCGTCAGGAGCTTCATTTATAAACTTGAAAATTTCTTCTTTTGAGAAAATTTTCGCCTTTTTTGGTCTAAATCCAATGTTTTGTTTTTTTAGATATGCCGTGACCTTTTAAAATTTGCTTAAATCGACGTCTTTTTTGAGTTTAATTACACTTTTTAACATCGAGTACCTGGACCAAAGAGTGTTTGGCTTGCATGTTTTGGAAATTTCAGCGAAATAAACCAAAAAAACGTCTTCTTTGAAAGTTTTAACTCCCTTATTCTGGCACCAGTTTTCAAACAAAATATATTCTTTTTCATACCTTTGACGAGATTTTGATGGTAGTAGATCCAAGTTTGCAGCTCTGGCTGCTTCCAAAACTGACTCTGGCAAATCTTCATCTGAAGAATCCATGGATAAATTATCTCTTAGAAAAAGCTGCGACGGTAAAATTGGTTTTGATAACGTAGAGTATTGACTGACGATTATTTTTTTATTTGTTGCTATGTTGATTCAAAGTGACAGATGAGAAATGTCAGATATTTATTATTATTTGACAATCATTTGATGAGGCTTATACCAGCCATTAAAAAATTATTGAAGCGTACGCGTTCCTCTTTATTGAAAATTATAGCAGAATTCTAATAAATTACAATAATAATAAATTGTAAATTCAAAATTACACGGATAAAACATTGAGTACCTAAAAGAGAAAGCTTCAGCCACTGACCGAGAGATGAAAATTAGTTACTTGGATAAAAAATGGCGTATATATGAGTGGAAACATCAGCCACTTCAATATTCAACAAGAGAATACTTTTTACTACAAAATAAAATTTGTTAAACTTGGATATACAAAATACATATTTTGAATATTCAAATGTCAGTATATTCCTCAAATGTCAATAAATTTACTTTCCGCACTAGTGCGGAAAAGTGACTCTTTCCGCACGCTTTTTAGTGCGGAAAAGATTCACTTTCCGCACGTTAGTAGAAAAAATGATAATTGGTGATAACAAATCTTAATATAATTTGAAAAAAAAATATTTTCAACATTATTTTTAGGAAATCAGAGAAAAATAAGAACTCTCTCCCCAGAAATGACTACTTTTCTGTGAGTCATTTTACAAAGAGAGGAGTAGTATATTTTTCAATCTAACATAATAAAAAAGCCAATATAGATTTTCCCCACTACTAGCCTCTAAACCTAACTTTATTGAATTTTGTTGAGGTAGTTAAGTTGTTCAACCAAGGTAGAAAAAGTACTGACCTTTGTGTTTTACATTTGACAGAAGCATGTATGATTTGTTTTTGTTTTTGAAGAAAATTTTGAAATTCATATTTGATTTTCATTAGTTTCAAAAACTGATATTGAAAAAAATAAAATGCCAGTAGTGAAAAAAGCCACGGTAGAAAAGTGTATTATGTCTCGGACCCATTAAAGACCTCGACAATAATACCTACCTCACTTTTCTACTTTGACGCATAATTACCTGCCTCACCTTTAGATTTATTGCAGCAGATTTGGCATGCATTTTGACACACATTATGTTAGCTTTTTCCCTACTTGGAGGATTTTCCCTACTGTTAGGATTTTCCCTGCTTGGAGGATTTTCCCTGCTTGGAAGATTTTCCCTGCTTGGAAGATTTCCCCTACATGGAGGATTTTTCTTATGTATAGGATCTGAAATATGGAGATAAAAATATATAAATATCAATAAAAAAATGGTAATAATATCCTTTAGTCATATTATTCATATTAATGTGGACTTCGGAATATGATAATACTCCGCCGCTTGCCTCAAAGATTTTTTCTTGTCTTCACATCGTTCAAAGCCCTCTCCAAAGATATTGGAGAGTAATTGGACTTTTCCTTGGCCCCCAGCGGCCGCTTATAAACTCTTGGCATTTTGTCCGAAGACACCCCACGCCGTGTCGTTTTTTTCTGAAGTGAGAAAAAAGTAAATGAGAGAAAAATTATGCGTAAGACCAGTACATATGATTGGATAACATAAAAATCTACAGGTAATTGTAACCAAACATGAGTGCAACCCTTTAACAGTGGCTGCACAGATGTTTGTTACCGCAGTTATCAAAAAAGCAAAAATTACGAGCGTAACAAAAATTTTGACCACTTACACAATACTGCTCCCAACAGTGATTTCTGGCCGACTGAAGTCTTGAATGCGCTACAGACAGTTTGTTAAGTAATTCAAAAATGACTGATTTATATTTTTTTTAGTAATTGAATAGGTTGATTTTCTTATTTTGATAAGATGGTTTTTGTGCAATAGTCTTTTTTTTATTAATAGAGATTTTCTTATTTTAAGAAGACTGACTTATATTTCTTAATAGTCATTAGTTTATATCTGGTTAATACTTTCCTTTTGAAAGTTTTTTTTTATTTTCACAAGATGTTTTTTGTGCAATAGATTGTTACTAGATATTTTCTTATTTGGATAAGACTGATTTATATTTTTTAATAGTCATTAGTTGTTAGATTATGTTTGTTTAACACTTTCCTTTCAAATTAAAAGTTTGTTTTTTATTTTTATAAGATGTTTTTGTGCAATACTCTTTTATTAATAGTTTATTTGAGTGTGAAACTATTTTATTTTAACGAGTTTATAACTGAATACCTGTGGAAATTGAAATAACTGTACTAAAATACGTATTAACTCTTTATTCAATGATTAAATGTAAATAATTTTTTTATTCCATTATATACATAAAATAATAACCTGTACAATATAATAAATTTTTGCAGTTCACTCACGAAATGTCATTATTTTGACACTCATTTTAGTTGCAAAACGTGGTTCATTTTGTCACTCAGGGACAACAAATCTATTTATTTTTACTAAGAATACCTAGTTTTATTATGAAATTGATTAGACAATTACATAATATTATAATATTTTTATTGAGAAATCACTGTAATTTATTATAAATATTAAACGTACAGTTTCGAAACATATTGCCACGGAATACTGCTGCATTTTGTTCATTACTTGTAGACATAGATGAAACCCCAGATGATACATCATTGTTAAAAAACTCAGCCACGTTTGAATTCATTGTTATGCTTGTCGATGTACTTTGTTTCGGAACTGCGATATTGTCGATATTTGTCAATGTATTTTGCCCAAGTATCTTCACAGCTGTTTTTCTTTTATTATTGATAGATTCGTCAATATAATTTTCAGCAACAGCGTTGGACTTCCATCCACCATGCCTTTTCAACGTTCGTGTATCAGCACCAGCATCTGACAGTAACGTTGCAGACGATCTGCGAAATGCATGGCTAGTGTATAATTTAGGATTTTGCAAGCCAAGGAATGTTGCTATTTTTTTTGGGGGTGTCAGAAAATGTGTTGATAACAATAGGTTGAATATTGCATTTTCCGTTTCGATATCCGAGGAAAAAACGATTATTTTTTACATGGTTTGGACGCATTTGAATGTATTTTCGGACTAATGCAATTAGATTAATTCCATCAACATCACTTTCGGTTATTGTAAAAATTCTCTCAATCTTTGTCTTCGTATCTGGAATGCTTATTTTAATAAAAGAACCGCAGTCGCTAACATCCTCGGTCCGCATATTAAGTAATTCATTTCTTCGGCAACCTTCTGCTATCCCAACTATAGAAATTACTCTCAAACCTAAATAAATGTGATCATCAGCTTCTATTAAAAATCTACTGAAATCTTCCTTACTCAATGTTTTTGATTTCCTTGGCCGATATCCTTCCGCATTCCTTTTCAAAAAAGCAATCAAATTTGTAAACTTACTGATATCCACATTTTTATTGACTTAGATTGTTGTTCGTAACATCGAATAGTGACTCCACATCGTCGACGGTTGGAATATTTTGGCTTTGTATGAAAAATAAGCAAGAAGAACCTTTTCTGATATCGTTTTTTCAGTATTTATCTTTTTCACTTCGCACCACTTTTGGAAGTTAGAATAAGCTGTTTCATATGCTGCTTTCGACTTACTTGGCAGCAAATTTGCTACAACAGCTTTTGCAACTTCTTCAACGTCTGAAGGTTGGGACTCTTCAGATTCGCTCATTTTTAAAGACAGAATGGACAGAGTTAACAAATAAATGTGGTTATTCTGACCAATATGTCTTAACATTTGAGGTTTTGATTATTGTTGTAATGGTTATCTCCATAGAAACAAACAAGCATGGCTTTGATAGTATTTGAAATTTTAATGAAACGTAATGAAAATTTTTTATTTTTATTTTCGTCAACTGAATTACAAAAAATCTTGTATATAAACACGATGCAAAACGCCGTGTTTTTTGCACACGATGTGTTGGACCACTCGCCACGCTCGTGGTCCAATCACGTTCATTTTGCAACTAGTTGTATAAATAGCTATTATATACATCTACATTTAAATACAAAATAAATTTTAGTTATATTTGTAGATATTCTTCCAAGTGTGGGGGGTTAATGTGAAAATATTGATTGGGATTTCCACCATATAGACAAGTGTGGCAGTTGGTTAGTATTGTTGCCACTCTATACATTTGACTTAACTCCTGCCACAAAAGTTTTTGACTTTTTTTGAAATCTACAAAGGCAAATATTTGTATGATTTCGCCGAATCCCCATTCAACTGTGACCCTCATTGCTCTCATAGCATTGTTGAATATTTGCCTATTAGGATCTTGCAAAATTTGATTTTGTGTATAAGGACGAAGTAGTAAAGCATGTAGACCATATCCTTCGTCTCCATATAAAACAAAATCTACTCCGGGAAATGTAACGTGATTCTGGAGCTCTTCGAGAAATCTTGATTCTCTTGAAATCCCAGCATCATGTCGCCTTCCAGCAGATAAAAATACTTTATTTTATGTGCTATATAATTGGTGTACATTTAGTACCTATTCGGTATTTGTCGGTTGAAAAAATTCGGATAGTTTGGGAATATTGTACATTCCAATTCCAAGAATGAGCACGAGCTAAAATGTAGATACGCCGTCTTTCGAAGGAGACGTTAAACTGAGGTCCCGAGTCCATGGATTTCTTTCCGACAAACAACAAAGTTCGTATTGAATTAGCCACAATGAAAACATAAAATCGGTAGTGCTCGATGAAAAACCCTAGTGGGTAAAATTAACGTTAACCAAATAAGTTTGCGTCCAAATAGGAGGTTGCAAATGGCGAATAGTCGTTTCCGTTTTGACAGTGGCGTACTGTTTGTATAGGGTATGGGATATGTGAAATTTTAAAAATGTAGCTTAGTGAAATGTATTAAATATAATACTATAAGCTGTCCTATGTCCTATACAAACAATATTGTCTAGGAGCAATGAAAATACGAAAATAGAATAATACTTCTGATAATACTTTCGTTTAAACTTACTTTCACCAAAAAAACTACATAAACAAGGCACGTTCTTTTATTCACCGGTAGATCCACCAATCGACCAACTGCGTTTTTATATTTATTGATGGATTGTAGATTAAAGAAATGACGCGTTGATTTATTACTGTTGCATCAACCAAAATTGCAAACCACTCCACCATTGTATCGAGGTGGTGGATAACTTTGGTAGTTCACAAAATGACAGCTTAACCTCAAAAAACTAACGATTTTTTGAAGCAGTCAAAGAAATGGACGAATTAATAGAAATAAATTTAAAATGTGGTAACAAGGTATTGACGGCGCTATTAACAGCGTCAGAAATTGAAAAAATTTCAAGTGGAACTATCAGATGAACTGCTAATAACAACAATCAACTTAGAAATAGATTGTCAGTGGTCAGATGATTTAAATAACATCTGCGTTTTTCTATGAGCCACTGATGACTCCAACATGTCGTTGCAGAGGACTGGCGTCATTCAACCAATGGTGAATAAAAGATGTAAAAAACGTGCCTACAATCTACGTCAGTAAACGTCAACTTCACAAAAAATGAGTTATAATTAGGGTGTTGCAAATGGCGACTTCCGTCGCATTTTCTTATTCAGCTGATGAGTGAAAAGACTCCTTCCTGTCTGTTTTATGTTTAAAGGTAACAACATATGGAGACACATGGCTGCAGTTTCCAATGAACCCAGATAGAAGAGAGAGTATTGAACAAAGATTTTTAAATGCAAAAATTTTTCGATGAGTTACCTATTGGAGTGATAGATTGCACTCATATCAAAATAATTAGACCTGAAGAACAAGAACATGCTTATAATAATAGGAAGGAGTATCATTGAAAAAATGTGCAGATAATATGTGACTTTTATACAAAAATACTGAATGTAAATTCTCAGCATGGTGGAAGTAGTCATGATTCTCACAACTGGAGAAATTCATTAGCAAGACAGGAAATGAAAAGAACGTACATAAATGGGGATCAACATTCATGGCTTTTAGGTGACTCAGGATATTCTCAAGAACCATGGTTGATGACCACCATATTGAATGGTGCTCCAGGAAATCCTGAATCACGTTATACACAATGCCATATACAAACAAGAAATTATGTTGAAAGATGCATAGGTGTATTTTTCAAGGTTAGATTTCTTTGTCTTATGCTATTCACCTATAAAGACAGGAAGTATAATAAATGCATGTGTAATACTGCATAATGTTTGTACTGAAGGCAGGCTAAATGATGAATTCCAAGTGCCACATATTATATTCATGTTCCCTATCAAGGTAACATCGTTGGAAGAGGATTTATTGCCAGACAAGAACCAATTAACCAATAGTACTCTCTACAGTATTAATTAGTTTGATGTAATGTAACTAAGTTAAAATTATTGCCACATATCAATCTAAAATATAAATTGCAGAAAATAGTTTGTCTAATTTTCTGAAATACAGGTATTTAGGTACTATGTGACAAAATTATATCTAAATGTTGCAGTGTCAAATAATTAAAGATAGTTTTTAATATTGTGTTTGAATTGGTTTGTTCTATTGAATTTCTAAATTGCCTAGAAGCTGTTAAATATTTTGATTAGTTTATATGTATTTCCATATGATCTATTATTTTTATTTAGTATTCCGTGATGCAATAAATGATGACTATTATAACCTGAAGGAATTAGTTTACTATACCCATTGAAACAGATGTTTAAATACTTGAAATGAATATATTTTCAAAGGGAAAACACAAATCTAATATATTTATATATACAAAATAAAACAAATATTATAATATGCAGTAAGGAACCAACAATGAAGACAGCTATTTAAACAATAAAACGAGACTAATAAAAAAATATGATATTTAATAACAACTATTTACACAATAATACATGAGATCTAATAATAAGGTTGAAAATGTATAACCTATTTAATCTATACCCTATGTCTAGGAACAAAGTGGTCTTCAAAGATTTTTAATGATTATGCAATATATCAGTTTGCATTTTCTCCAGCAGGTCTAAAGACTGATGGTTCAGTTGCAGAAGATCTTCGGATAATCTTCTATCTCTTCTCAATTTATTTTTTGGAACACTATTTTTTTTTTCATTTTCCCTTTTTGCGCTCTCTTGACAACTTTTTTTTCATAATTATGGTCTAATAACACTTTTGAGGTGCTTGGTGTCAATTCAGGTGAACTTACATCTTCAGGTGTTTGAACCTAAAATATCAAACAATAGTAGTTGGTTGGCATTTATTTGAATTGGTTATTAAAAAATCATGAATACCTTATCAAAACAGACATTTTTTGCCTTAGTTTTACATTTCCAGTCAGTCAGTGTCTGAAATTAAATTTTTGTATTCAACAAATTTCAAGATAGGTGAATTTGTTCCTGCAAAACTTTTCATTTTGTTAGCATTTTTAAAATGCAGAACCTTGATATGATTATTCTCTCACTTTTCTCCAGGATTCTACGTTTTTTTCACCAAAAACCTGGGTTGTTCAATCTCTTTGCAATAGTCTGCCACAAAGAATTAACCTTTGTCTTTCCGTCCACCCCATTAAATTCATTTGTCATCAGTTCTGGAATGTCTTCGCAAAGATGCAACAATAGTTGTCAATGCTCCTTACGAACTTCATATCTTTACTTTGAGAGGTGTAGAATAGAGTCGATAGTAGAATTCTATAGAGTGCAGTCCCAGCAATGGTTCTTTTCCAACTGGAAAACATCAAAATTCTCGACGTAAGCCTATTAGAAGATGATATTATTATCATTCTTGCTTATATCCAAGTCGATCCCCACATTTCAACTCGATGTTTGCAACAAGAATTGGGAATAAGTAAATTCGCTATTCAGAGAGTGTTGAAACAATATAAATATCATCCTCCCAAAACACATTTAACACAAGGTCTAACTCTAACTACAGATCCACAAAAGAGACTGAATTTCATTGCTGAAATGTCAATTAAAATCGCAGAGGACCCTTTTTTCTTGAATAAAATATTGTGGGGTGGCGAAAGCCGTTTTCACATCAACGGTATAGTTAATAGATATAATTAAATCACAACCCTCCTCCTCCGCTACCTTATATGCCAGGTCCTGTGCCTGTGCGGATCTTCCTACGTTGACTTGTAGCACCTTGGGCATTTTGTTTTTCATCTTCTCCCAACCCTCTGCCCTTATTGTAACAGGTTCCTGAAAATAGGACATCTGGTCGAATCCGACCGATGGGCCTCGTTGCATCTTCTACAGTGCACCTCGTTTTTGCAGTCTAAAGTATTTTATTCATTGAACTACAATATTTTACATGTGAAAAACACTGGTTACTCATATTATTTTCGGAGTTGGAAGTATCTGGTTACTATAGAATTTCTGATATGGATCCCTTCATTGTAAATATTTAGTGGTACTGCTGGATTATTTCCTCTGAAATTATCTGGGTCTTCCACAACCATACCTTCATCAATTGGAACTCTCCATTTAATGCACATGTTATGCAAGATACAACATGCATTAATGATAACTCCCACCTTTTGTGGTTCATATCGAAGGTTCCGTTCCCCTAGAAGGCAGCGAAACCTTCCTTTCAACACA
>CAJUYH010005285.1:23932-34894 GCA_910591685.1 Galerucella tenella
TTTTTTCACTTCTACTGCCTTAGCTTATGAACTATTGAATGATCATGGGCTGACAGTTACAGGCACACTGAGAAAAAACAAACCTCAAATTTCTAACGAAATGAAAATGAAGAACTATATTCGGGTATCAAGAAAAGTGTACCCTACTGTCGTATATTCCGAAAAAAAAAACGTATTTCTCCTCTCGACCTGACACAGGGAAGATGATTCGCATGATAGTGAAACAAATAAGCCACAAATTATAATTGACTACAATCGTACAAAAGGTGGAGTGGACACCGTTGGCAAATTACATGCAGCAAGAAATACACGGCGTTGGCATATGAACATAGCTTCTATTAACTCCTATATAATATACCAAAACTCCGATTCCAAGAAGATCATGGATATCAATTGATAGAAGTTCATGTTAAAAAGCGTGTCAACTCTAATGGTCTTCCCAGAACAACCAAATTGAGAATACAAGAAATCTACACTATTGATGGTGTTCAAATTCCACAGCCATTTGAACAGAAAAAGTAAAATATTACTATTTACTTCGTCGCAAATTATCCCTTCTTTACGTCAAGTCACGTAGTAGGTACCTTACTAAATTCACGATGAGAATCATGTATCAACCACCGTTGCAACCACACCACTTTGTTGTCACAAAAATTTTTTGCAAGTTTCAACTATTTCCTTTTAATATTTTATCATCACACGAGAAATTCCTTAACTACTTGATATCATAATATTGTATGTTTATGTAAAATATGTAAGTGACAGTGACAGTAAAAAAAATTATTAGAATTCAAACATTGTCAAGACAAAAACTGTGTTAATTTTTACTTCGAGAGATCAATGTACTAAGATTTTGTAGTGTTTATACCTACAATAAAGAATATGCTAGAATTGTCCATAATCGCTTCATTCAAGAAGACCTCCTAATTTTTAATCAATCGAACAACCCAGCACCTCAAACAGTTATACACTTTGTATCAAACGATTTTACATATATGCTAAAATTGTTCAGATGGAAATCAAACTCCTACACGGAGGGGAGGTGGATTATGTTGTAAACAACATACAGACGGAAACCAGGAGGGGGAAAATCATAGGGGGAGGGGGAGGGGGAGGAAATAACGTGTTTATTGGAGGAAGGAATAGACGGGGACGCGATCAGAAAAGAGCTTGAATGCGCAATAGCAATAGAGGGGGAAGAGATAGGGGTGAAACTAATACTGCCGGCGGAGGAAAAAAATGAGAAACAAAGGGGTAGTATTACCAAAGGGGATAGGACCTACGCGGAATTATTGAAGGAGGTAAAAGAGAGGGTTCAAATAAAAGGAGCGGGGGTGGAGGTAAAAAGAACAAAAACGACGAATCAGGGGGACCTGATGTTACATATTGAAGGTGGGAGGGAAAAAATTGGGCTGTTGACCCAATAAATCGCCACCGCAAGGTAGCCGGAATTCCAAATTTTCATCTATGACGTTGACGAAACGGTAGAGAATAGGGAGGTTTTGAAGCAGATGAGGGCGCTGGAATAGCCCCGGATAGGGAATCTGTGGAAATAAGGGGGAGGAGAAGTTTGGGATATGGGAGACAGACCATAACAGTAGAAGCTAACAGGAGAGCGGGTGACCGCCTGTGTGATGTGGGGAGGTTGTTTATAGAGTTGGTTAACTGCAATATAAAGAGAAGGGTGCAGCCCGTGAGGTGCTTTAGGTGTAAGGAGTTTGGGCACTCCCAGAGAGATTGTAAGGCGGCAAGTGCAAAGAGAAAGTGCCATAGGTGTTGGCGGGATGGGCACCAGGCCCAGCAGTGGGACTCTGTAACTCGTGTCGCATAGCGAAAGCGAAACGAAGCGAAGTAACGACTTCGCTTTCCGGTACTCTATTATGTAGTTCGTTTTACCAGATTATGCTTTCGCTATCGTTATACGATTTCATACGAGCTCAAACGATAAAGATGAAGTTAAACTTGGCAACACCACAAAAAAAGTAATGGCAACACAATACACAAATAATTTTGCATATTTTCTCGTGTTTCGTATTCCGTCAGTGAAATACTGTCAAATGTTGATTGATTTATTAATAATAAAATAATATAATACCAGAAAATAAATAATTGGTCATAGATTATCAACATCCAAGGACTGAAATCATAATCGAAAATGTTGCCGATGAATATTGCAATAATTGATGCTGTTCAACGAAGAAATCAACTGCGTCTCACTCGAGAAGAAAGTGCATTTCTCCGTGACAGAAGTGATCCTTTTAGTCTAACAGACCAAAGATTCATTGAATTATTTCGCGTGAATAAGGAAATGGCTCATTTCCTATTCACAGAACTCCAACCAATAATGCAAGATGCTACAAGAGTAACAAGAATCCCATGTGAACATGCAGTCTTGCGATTTTTTGCTACAGGAAATTATCAGCGAAGTGTAGGCCAAGAACATATGTTGTCAATAAGTCAACAAGCACTTAGTAGGTGTATTATCGAAGTGTCTGAGCACATTCAGAATCATTTTCATGAAGAGTGGATCAGGTTTCCACAAGGGAATGAATTAAACAATAATAAAGTCAAGTTTTTTGAGCAGTGTGGTATGCCTGGAGTTATTGGAGCAATAGACTGCACTCACATAGCCATTATTGCTCCTCGAGATGAAGAACATAACTATGTAAACAGAAAAGGGTTCCATTCAAAAAATGTGCAGTTGATTTGTGACCAGAATCTTTTAATATTGAATGTTAATGCCATATTTCCAGGAAGTGTTCATGATTCATTTATTTGGCGACAGTCACAAGTTAAAGTTCATCTTCAAAATGCATTTGAAAATGGCCAATGGAACACTTGGTTATTGGGAGATTCTGCTTATCCTCAAGAACCCTGGTTGATGACACCTATACAGGGTGCTTTACCACATACTGCTGAAAGGCATTATAATGATTCTCACATTATTGGAAGAAATTGCATTGAAAGAGTCAATGGTGTGTTGAAGTGAAGGTTTCGCTGCCTTCTAGGGGAACGGAAACTTCGATATGAACCACAAAAGGTGGGAGTTATCATTAATGCATGTTGTATCTTGCATAACATGTGCATTAAATGGAGAGTTCCAATTGATGGAGGTATGGTTGTGGAAGACCCAGATAATTTCAGAGGAAATAATCCAGCAGTACCACTAAATATTTACAATGAAGGGATCCATATCAGAAATTCTATAGTAACCAGATATTTCCAACTCCGAAAATAATATGAGTAACCAGTGTTTTTTACATGTAAAATATTGTAGTTCAATGAATAAAATACTTTAGACTGCAAAAACGAGGTGCACTGTAGAAGATGCAACGAGGCCCATCGGTCGGATTCGACCAGATGTCCTATTTTCAGGAACCTGTTACAATAAGGGCAGAGGGTTGGGAGAAGATGAAAAACAAAATGCCCAAGGTGCTACAAGTCAACGTAGGAAGATCCGCACAGGCACAGGACCTGGCATATAAGTTAGCGGAGGGGGAGGGTTGTGATTTAATTATATCTATTAACTATACCGTTGATGTGAAAACGGCTTTCGCCACCCCACAATATTTTATTTAAGAAAAAAGGGTCCTCTGCGATTTTAATTGACATTTCAGCAATGAAATTCAGTCTCTTTTGTGGATCTGTAGTTAGAGTTAGACCTTGTGTTAAATGTGTTTTGGGAGGATGATATTTATATTGTTTCAACACTCTCTGAATAGCGAATTTACTTATTCCCAATTCTTGTTGCAAACATCGAGTTGAAATGTGGGGATCGACTTGGATATAAGCAAGAATGATAATAATATCATCTTCTAATAGGCTTACGTCGAGAATTTTGATGTTTTCTGGTTGGAAAATTTAATGGGGTGGACGGAAAAGACAAAGGTCAATTCTTTCTGACAGACTATTGCAGAGAGATTGAACAACCTAGGTTTTGGTGGAAAAACGTAGAATCCTGGAGAAAAGTGAGTGAATAATCATATCAAGGTTCATTTTAAGAATGCTAACAAATTGAAAAGTTTTGAAGGAACAAATTCATTACCTATCTTGGAATTTGTTGAATAAAAAAATTTAATTTCAGACACTGACTGACTGGAAATGCAAAACTGAGGCAAAAAATGTCTGTTTTGATAAGGTATTCATGATTTTTTAATAACCAATTCAAATAAATGCCAACCAACTACTATTGTTTGATATTTTAGGTTCAAACACCTGAAGATGTAAGTTCACCTGAATTGACACCAAGCACCTCAAAAGTGTTATTAGACCATAATTATGAAAAAAAAGTTGTCAAGAGACCACAAATAGGGAAAATGAAAAAAAAAATAGTGTTCCAAAAAATAAATTGAGAAGAGATAGAAGATTATCCGAAGATCTTCTGCAACTGAACCATCAGTCTCTAGACCTGCTGGAGAAAATGCAAACTGATATCTCCAGTATTGCATAATCATTAAAAATCTTCGCAGACCACTTTGTCTTTAGAGCATAGCTTGGATAGTTTATAAATTTTCAACCTTATTGTTAGATCTCATGTATTATTGTGTAAATAGTTGTTGTTAAATATCATATTTTTTTATAGGCTCGTTTTATTGTTCAAATAGCTGTCTTCATTGTTGGTTCCTTACTGTTAAATATAATATTTGTTTTATTTTGTATATGTAAATATATTATGTTTGTGTTTTTCCTTTAAAAATATATTCATTTCAAGTATCTAAATATTTGTTTCAATGGGTATAGTAAACTAATTCCTTCAGGTTATAATAGTCATCATTTATTGCATCACGAAATACTAAATAAAAATAATAGATCATATGGAAATACATATAAAATAATCAGAATATTTAACAGCTTCTAGGCAATTTAGAAATTCAATAGAACAAACCAATTCAAACACAATGATAAAAACTATCTTTAATTATTTGGCACTGCAACATTTAGATAGAATTTTGTCACATAGTACCTAAATACCTGTATTTCAGAAAATTAGACAAACTATTTTCTGCTATTTATATTTTAGATTGATATGTGGCAATAATTTTAACTTAGGTACATTACATCAAACTAATTAATACCGTAGAGAGTACTATTGGTTAATTAGTTCTTGTCTGGCAATAAATCCTCTTCCAACGATGTTACCTTGATAGGGAACATGAATATAATATGTGGCACTTGGAATTCATCATTTAGCCTGCCTTCAGTACAAACATTATGCAGTATTACACATGCATTTATTATACTTCCTGTCTTTATAGGTGAATACCATAAGACAAAGAAATCTAACCTTGAAAAATACACCTATGCATCTTTCAACATAATTTCTTGTTTGTATATGGCATTGTGTATAACGTGATTCAGGATTTCCTGGAGCACCATTCAATATGGTGGTTATCAACCATGGTTCTTGAGAATATCCTGAGTCACCTAAAAGCCATGAATAATGATCCCCATTTATGTACGTTCTTTTCATTTCCTGTCTTGCTAATGAATTTCTCCAGATGTGAGAATCATGACTACTTCCACCATGCTAAGCATTTACATTCAGTATTCTTGTATAAAGTCACATATTATCTGCACAGGTCTAATTATTTTGATATGAGTGCAATCTATCACTCCAATAGGTAATTCATCGAAAAATTTTTGCATTTAAAAATCTTTGTTCAATACTCTCTCTTCTATCTGGGTTCATTGGAAACTGCAGCCATGTGTCTCCATATGTTGTTACCTTAAAACATAAAACAGACAGGAAGGAGTCTTTTCACTCATCAGCTGTATAAGAAAATGCGACGGAAGTCGCCATTTGCAACACCCTAATTATAACTAATTTTTTGTGAAGTTGACGTTTACTGACGTAGATTGTAGGCACGTTTTTTACATCATTTATTCACCATTTGGTTGAGTGACGTCAGTCCTCTGCAACGACATGTTGGAGTCATCAGTGGCTCACAGAAAAACGCAGATGTTATTTAAATCATCTGACCACTGACAATCTATTTCTAAGTTGATTGTTGTTATTAGCAGTTCATCTGATAGTTCCACTTGAAATTTTTTCCTGACGCTGTTAATAGCGCCGTCAAAATCCTTGTTACCACATTTTAAATTTATTTCTATTAATTCGTCCATTTCTTTGACTGCTTCAAAAAATCGTCCGTTTTTTTAGATTAAGCTGTCATTTTGTAAACCAGCAAATTTATCCACCACCTCGATACAATGGTGGAGTGGTTTTGCAATTTTGGTTGATGCAACAGTAATTAATGAACGCGTCATTTCTTCAATCTACAATCCATCAATGAATATAAAAACGCAGTTGGTCGATTGGTGGATCTACCGGTGAATAAAAGAACCTGCCTTGTTTATGTAGTTTTTTTGGTGAAAATAAGTTTAAACGAAAGTGTTATCAGAAGTATTATTCTATATTCGTATTTTCATTGCTCCTAGACAATATTGTTTGTATAGGACATAGGACAGCTTATAGTATTATATTCAATACATTTCAATAAGCTACATTTTTAAAATTTCACATATCCCATACCCTATACGCCACTGTCAAAACGGAAACGACTATTCGCAGTGCCGGACTGGCCAGGTGAGATAGTGAGAAAAATCTCACGGGGCCCACCCCCCATTTGGGGTCTCGAGGCCCCAAGGAAAACAGACGGACACAATAATTTAAAATTAATTAAGAAAAAAGGTCAAATTTCGACAATTTGATAAACTTAGCTAACAAATTAATCAGATATTTAATTGACAAAGACGAGCTATCAGATGTAGATATAGAAAGCGTGTTTCCAAAATTAAGAACACCCAAAAAGAAAAAGATGCCTGGAGAACTAGCTAATGACTTTAGTCAACCTGATCAGTACAAGAAATTTGAAACTGAAGTATACAAAACGATAATCAATCAAACTGTTACTAGTCTTCAAGAAATGTTTGGCGCAAACGAACAAATTTATAATGATTTTTCATTTCTTGACCCAAGAAATTTCGCTAAGGTGCCTTTACTTCTTCACAATAAGGAAAATTTGCTGAATATATCAAATAAAATAAATATGGATCCAGATGACCTTTATACAGAACTTAGGACATTTTCAGAAATTTTTCAAAGTTCATAAAAAATTGAAACAATGAATTGTATCCAAAGCAACAATAATAATTCTAGTGTAACGGGGTTCACTGTTGCTTTCAGTTGACAGTTAAATATGCACATTTCAACGTATACAAACCTGTATATTGCATATAAATATATAATTACCTTATCTTGTACCCAAGTTGCTTATGACCGCGTTTTCTCAAAATTAGAAAATTGACAAAACGCGTTTACGGTCCAGTTTGTCTGAAAATTTATTAGAAAGTTTTATTCTTATAAGTGTAGAAACGGAAACGCTGCGTTCTATAGACCCAGAACAAATTATTTTGCGTCAGGCTGCAGAAAGCTCACTGTATAAAAAAATGTTAATTGGTTGAAGTAATTATATATTTGCGGTTCTTCACCCCTATTTTTATTTACTTTGCTCCTTTTTGATGCCAAAAGTTTATTTATTAGGTCTTCAGTTCCTCGTTTCAGAGTTTTAGAGTTTATTTTTGTATTTGTTGTATTTATTTTTACAAAAATATTTATTTGGTTTGATTTATTAAAAAATGTGCTTATTTTCATAATTTGTTTATTTTGTCTTTCTGTGTTTATTCCATTGTAGTGTAGAGCTGATCTTGAATCATTAATAGTACGAAAACAAACCAATAATTTGTTGAAATTTCCGTATGCGACTCATGAAATAGAATGAACCTGATAATTGGGGGCCCCGATTTTTGAAAATCTCACTTGGCAAAGATAGGCCAGTCCGGCACTGACTATTCGCCATTTGCAACCTCCTATTTGCAACTTATTTGGTTAACGTTAATTTTACCCACTAGGGTTTTTCATCGATCACTACCGATTTTAGTTATAATTTGCTTGTCAGTTTTAGATTAGGATTATGTTTTCATTGTGGCTAATTCAATATAAACTTTGTTGTTTGTCGGCAAGAAAATAAAGAATTATTATTATTATAACTTCCATGGACTCGGGACCTCGGTTTAACGTCTCCTTCGAAAGACGGCGTATCTACATTTTACCTCGTGCTCATTCTTGGAATTGGAATGTACAATATTCCTAAACTATCCGAATTTTTTCAACCGACAAATACCGAATAGGTACTAAATGTACACCAATTATATTGTTAAAACTTTATTTCTAAATGGCAACGCCATCCGACTGGCCGGAGTCAATTCTCTTTTTTATGTATGTTATTGTTTTTGAGCGCTAACAGCCAACAAAGGCGAGAACTCACCACTTCTTACTTTGCTTTCGCCGCTGTTACTACCACTGTAACATGTGCTATTTTTAAAACAAGTAATATACAGTCCACTCTATTAACAAATAAGTTTATCAGAACCAACAAAACCTCTATATATAAACATTTTGGTCTTCGATCCAAATAAATATAAAATTAAGAAAATATCTAAATAGTGTAAAAACTTTTCAATTATCAAGAATAAAACAACGATCGAGTGATTCCAGTGGCCCAGTGAAGTGGCGAAGAAAAGTAGCGAGTGCAGCAACAAGCGATAGTGACTAAATGACTGAACGACTGTAATTCAGGTATTATTGAATCTAACAATATATTCAATTAACTATTGAAAATTAGTTCATTTATGTCAGTGAAAATTACAATTAAATTTTATTATACGACTGGAAAGACAATTTTGGCGGCATTTTACATGACAATAAAGATATACACGAGGTAGGTATGTCTCTTACAATTTTCAATTGAACAATTATATTACAATTTATTTTCTATCGAGTTTTCTATTTAATGTGGCAATTTATTATACAATTTCATAAGTTTGGTTTAGAAAGATCAATTATGCAATTACTTCAAAAGTTCAATAGATACAACTATTAGATATTTTAGTGACAATTTTACGCCTATAATAGTAATAAGGTACGATTAAGTTTAAACAATTGAACAAGGTATTCGATTTTAATTATGGTGCAATTTTCTATTGTAGGCCATTTTTCAATATTTGTCAAGTTAAAAGTTAAACAGTAATAATGCCCCCAACAGAGATTAACGACCTCACAATTCTATACCGTAAAAAAGGTACAATTAAACAAAAACTAACATTAGAAAAATTTATGAATAGTATTAACACGTCAGCTCCGGGAGCTAATGAAATCCAAATGCGATACGACAATCATTTAAATCTATCAGATGATTTTGATAAAGTCCAATCGATTATAGAGACTGAATGTAAAGAGGATGACTCGAATTAACAATTTAACGAACGCGATATATTTCAAAATAGATATTATGTTGCTATTGATATTTTAAAACAAGTTATTCACAATTTATAACCACGTCTAAATACAAGTGTTGAACAAAATTCAAATTCAGGTCACAACGTTTCGTCAAATAATTTTGACCCTCTTCAAAATGTTCTGCTGCCAAAGTTAAAATTACCTAGCTTTGATGGAGAGTTTCATCATTGGCTTCAATTTAAAACCAATTTTAAAACTATTATATGTGACAATACGAATTTAAATGAAAATCAGAAATTTCAATTTTTAAAGGCGTCCCTAGATGGATACGCTTCTCGATTTATTGAAGGTTTAGACAGTACAGACAAGCCATTTGGAAGAGCTTGGAATCTTTTATCTGAAAGATTCGATAAAAAACAATTGATAGCCATTTTAAGTCTATTTTAGGTGTGCAAAATAATACTAGAGAAAACTATGTGCAATTTCGAAAGTTATTAGATGAAGTTTCTAAACATTTAACGTCACTAGAAGGTTTAGAGTTAACTAAAGACACTTTATATGATTCCTTTATTATTCATATTGTGTCTAATAAATTGGACCAAAAAAACAATTCGTGACTGGAAAGAAATAAAATATCATACTGACTTACCAACTTTGGAAGAATTTATGAATTTCCTTAAAGACAAATCTGACATTTTACAATGTTTGGACGATTCTCAACAATCAACTAAATCCATAGGCAATTTTAATAAAAATAAAAACAATTCAGTACATATGCTTTTATCAACAAATAAATCACTGTCATGTAATTATTGTAAACAAGTTCATACAATTTATAAGTGTCCCCAGTTTTTAGCTTTAAATGTTGATACAAGAATTCAGAAGGTTAAAAATTTACACTTATGCGAAAACTGTTCACTTGCAGGTCATGATAAACAAAACTGTAAACACGGCAATTGTACAATATGCAAAAGAAAGCATAATACACTGCTTCACAAACAATATAATGCAATACCCCCCGGTAAACAATGCTTCTAATGAACAAACAACGTCGATGAATATGCTTGTAAACCAAAATTTGAATAATACGATTTTAAAGGCCGAAACTTCAAACAATTCACTTTTATCTACCGTCACATGTCAAGTCAAAGACAATCAAGGCAATGATCATCAAATAAGAGCACTGCTGGATTGTGGAGCTCAATCCAATATAATAACTGAAAAGGTCTGTAGTTTACTGAATATCCCATTGCTTTCTACCAATGTCTCAATTTCTGGCATAGGTCAAAATATATCTCATGTAAATAAAAAGTGTTCTATTACTCTTTCTTCTTGCGTTAATGATTATAAATGTACAATTTCATGTCTTGTCGTCCCTGTAATAACCGGTAATATTCCATTTGAGTATTTTAATCCTAGCACGTTGAACATACCCGAACAGGTTCAATTATCTGATCCTAGTTTTGGATGTCCACAAGATGTCGATTTATTGTTGAGTGCAAATATATTTTGGAATTTGTTATTAAACGAAAAGATAAAATTGAAAAATAATATGTTAATCAACACCGTCTTTGGATGGATAGTAACAGGTGCACTTCCAATTGACAATAATAAAAGAATTATGTGTAATTTTTCAAAGATTCATATTCCTGAAGACGACCAGT
>CAJUYH010005286.1:0-23830 GCA_910591685.1 Galerucella tenella
TGTATAAGTTTTGAAGATCACTTTAAGTAGTTGGTTGTTTGATTATTTTTTCACAGCTTTTCAATAGCTTGAATTTTTTTTAAATAAAAACTTGGAATTTTTTATATCTCCAAGCTTTGATATAAATTTGGCTTTCATTATTTCCAATAATTTGTTAAATTTTTTTGAGTTTATCATCATATTTTTCATATTAATTGATTTTTAAAATAAAATAAAGATGCAGGCAAATCATTTAAAAGTACATGAACTTTCTTATGAAATTAAAATTAGATCTGTTACTGTACCTGATACAGTTGACGAAAAACGCAAAGTTCTTACTGGTTTATTAGCTCGTGAGAAAGCAAACCGTAGTTTTTCATTGCCGGTAAATACTTATTCGTTTCAGGAAGATCATTTTGAAATTCGTAGTACTATTCAGGATTTGATTGATGTCATTAACAATTTTAGTGGTAATAAACGCGAACCCGTGTTTCAAAGAATAAATTCACGATTAATACATTTAACCAATAGAATAAATAGAATGAATATTGATTCCGATGATGAGGAACAAATAAAAAATTCTTTAGATAGGGAAGTACTTGTACTTGAAGCTGATTTAGATACAAAGACAACTCCAATTATTTCTGTAGATAGTATAAAGTCACATGGTAATCATGAACCTCTTGCATCATCATCATCTTTATCTTCTCCCACAGTACCGCATTCTCGTCATGATCCAGTGTACAAATGGAATCTTTCTTTCTCTGGAATGAATGAATCGCTCCATCTCTTTTTAGAAAAAGTCGAATTACTTAGAGTATCACGAGGTATCTCTGATAATGAGTTATTTCTACAGTCTTGTGAGTTATTCCGAGGCAGCGCTTTCACTTGGTATCTCAATAATCGTGGAAAATTTAGTTCTTGGTCAGATATTGTTGCAAAACTGAAAGCAGATTTTCTTCCATATAGCTATGAAACAGATTTAGAATTGGAAATTTTAAATCGAACCATGGGTGCAAATGAGCCCGTTACTGTTTATATTTCTTCTATGGTAGGTCTTTTCAATCGTCTAACGAATGTTGTGGATGAGCAGTCCCGTGTTGCAAAGATTCGTAGGAATCTTTTTCCTTTTTTTGTCTCTGCATTAGCATTGCATTCTCCTAATACTGTTGATGAATTAACTGAGTTTTGTAAAAGAATTGAAGAATCTAGAGTTTGGTCTGATCGTTATCGACCACCATCTACAAATAATTCTCGTTTACTAGAACCTGATCTAGCATGTCTTTATGTTTCACATACATCTTCGTCGAAAAGAAAATCTTCTGTTAACGTTTCTGCTTTAGCTTCTTCCGTGTGTTGGAATTGTGGCAGATCTGGTCATAGTTTTACAAAATGTCGCTCTCCTAAGTCAATCTTTTGTTATGGTTGTGATGCTAAAAACACTACAAAGCCCAATTGTCGTTCTTGTATTCCAAAAAACGAGGTTCGGACTGGTCCTGTAAATCTGACAACAGATTCCAGTCATGTGCAAATTACTTCAGAAGTAAAGTCAGAAAATCTAAAGCAACAACCATCAACAAGTCGAAATTAATTTCATGTTTTTCACCTACTGCTACCGAATGGCAAGCTTATCTTAGTTTTGTCAAGGATTTTTTATCATCTGTTACTTCTTGTCGTTCTGAAAATCTTGACAAACAATTATGTTCACGTACCGTTTCACTTGTCAATTCTGTACAGGATGTTGAAATATTCAAGGAAAAACAAAATAGTTCTAATTTACCTGTTTTATCTGTCTTAAATAATGTATGTAAAAATAATGTCAATTCTATTTCTACCGATATTTGTCCTTTGTTTGTTAAGAAACCAAATGATAATCGTCCTTATATGATTGTCAAAATTTTAGATACTGATGTTATAGCTATGGTTTATACTGGAAGCAATTCTAGTGTTATTGGGAACCAAGGGTTTTCACTTATTAATTCTCTTCATGTACCTATCGAATATGATGCTTCAATAAGTATCACCACTGCTGATGGTGCTCCACAGCAACTTATGGGTTTTATTACTGTTCCCGTTACCGTGAATAATGTTACGAAAACAATTAAAATTTTAATTATACCTTCTATCCATCATTCTCTCATTTTGGGTATGGATTTTTTGAGTCTATGTAAGGTAGACATCAATTGTCATAATTTGTCGTATTCACTTTTGTCCTCTACTTGTGTCATTAACACAATTCAATCCGTTTCTAGTCTAACTTCTTTTGAAAAAGATGAACTAGACAAGATTATCAATTTGTTTGCTACACTTGCCCCTTCTGACCGTATTGGTCGAACTAATTTTATAGAGCACAACATCGACACTGGTAATACAAAGCCAATTGTACAGCGTCAATATCCCTTGTTTCCGGCTATGCAAAAACTTCTTGTGAAAGAAGTGGAAGAAATGCTAAATCTCAAAGTCATTCAACCTTCGAACTCCCCTTGGTGTTCACCTCTCTGGATTGTCCCTAAGAAGTCTGGAGAATGTCGTGTATGTTTTGATGGTCGGAAATTGAATAAAGTTACTGTTTCAGATTCATATCCTATGGCGCAAGTCGATATTATTCTTAGTAAACTCCGAGACGCAAAATTTCTGACGTCTATTGATTTAAAAAAGGCTTTTCTACAAATACCTTTGTCTGAATCTTCTCGCCCGAAAACAGCTTTCGCTGTATATGGTGTAGGACTTTTTGAATTCGTTACTACTCCTTATGGTTTAATCAACGCTCCCAAAACCATGGCTCGTCTAATGGACATGGTTATAGATCCTTCTCTTCGACCGTATTGTTTTTGTTATTTAGATGACATTATCATAGCTACCCCTACTTTCGAGTTACATATGGAAACTCTTAACAAATTGTATCTTAGGCTAAAAACAGCCAATCTTACTGTCAATCTTAAAAAATGTGAATTTTGTCGTGATTCCCTCAAATTTTTAGGTTTTGTTGTTGATAAAAATGGTTTACGTACAGATGACGAGAAAGTCTCTGCTATTTTAAATTATTCCGCCCCAAAAAATACAACAGAGATTAAACGTCTTATAGGTCTTATTGGTTGGTATCGTCGTTTTATTAAAGATTTTTCTACTATTTGTTCCCCAATCACTGATCTTCTTCATGGCAGAAAGAAAGGTCAATCCATTTCTTGGACTACCGAAGCTAATAATGCTTTTATTGAAATTAAGAAACGTCTCACTTCTAGTCCTATTCTTGCAAGCCCTGATTTTTCTAAACCTTTTATTATACAAACTGATGCTAGTGAAACTGGTCTTGAAGCAATCCTTTATCAAGATTGCGATGGTATTGAACATCCAATAGCTTATGCAAGTCGTACTTTAAATAAAACTGAAAGAAAATATAGCACAACAGAAAAAGAACTTTTAGGAGTAATTTTTGGTGTTGAAAAGTTCCGAGGTTATGTTGAAGGTACCCATTTCACCCTTGAAACAGATCACTCATCGCTGCAATATCTATCGAAACTTTCGAATCCCTCAGGTCGCTTAGCTCGTCTTTCTCTTAGGCTTTCTCAGTTTGATTTTGAAATTAAGCACAGAAAAGGAGTCACTATGGTGGTCAGTGATGCTTTATCGCGTCCTATCTCAGAAATTTCCATTATTGACGTAAATTCTTTCAAGCAAGATGCTTGGTACACTTCTATGATTCAGAAGGTCACTAAAAACCCTGATTTATATCCCACGTTTAAGGTTGACAATAATGTTTTATACAAACATGTTTTTTCGTCCAATCCAATTTCTAGTAATTTATCTAGTTGGAAAATTGTTGTTCCTACCCCTAATAGAGTTGACATTTTGAAATTATTTCATGATAATGATTTAAGTGCCCATTTAGGCATATCTAAAACTTTTTATCGTATTTCCGAACTTTACTATTGGCCAAAACTTAGAAGTTCTGTATCTCGCTACATTAATAAATGTTCAGTTTGTGGTTCATGTAAAACCCAAAACTTACCTAAAGCTGGTATTATGGGTCAATATAAAGATATAAATTTTCCATGGCAATGGATTTCTGCTGATTTGATAGGTCCTTATCCCAAATCAAAATCTGGTAACAGATTTGTCTTAGTAATAACCGATTGGTTCACCAAATTTTGTCTCGTTCATCCAATGCAGCACGCAACTGCTAAGGGTATTGTAAAATTTATAGAAAACCAAGTTTTTCTTGTTTTTGGTGTTCCACAAATTTTTTCTGTTGACAATGGTACTGTTTTTACGTCCTTTCTTTTTAAGAATTTAATGTCGCAATATAAGGTGCAAAAAATATTCTATAACGCTCGTTATCATCCCCAAGCAAATCACACAGAACGAACTAACAAAACAATTGTTACAGCTTTGAGGTGTTATATTCATGAAAATTCGTCTCATAACAACTGGGATAATTCGCTACACAGAGTTGCACAAGCAATCAGAACCGCGAAACATGACGTTACGGGTTACTCCCCAGCTTTTCTAAATTTTGCTCGAAACGTTCCGTTAAGTGGAGATTTTTATGGTGCAATTTCCGAAAACGCGAATAACATAATTAACACTGGAGATAAATTGCAATTGATTAACGATGTTCAAACTCTTCCTAAACTTTTTGTAGATATTCGGACAAAGTTAAAAAACGCATACGAAAAAAATGCAAAACATTACAATTTAAGAAAGAGAGATTTACAATTTCATGTAGGTGACAGGTTATGGAAAAAGAATTACGTTCTTTCGTCTAAATCTAATAATTTTGCAGCTAAATTTGCTCCTAAATATATACCATGTGTTGTCAACAAAGTTATTTCTAAATTAGTTTACAATTTAAAAGATTTATCTGGTAATGATTTAGGTAACTGGCATGTTACAGATTTGAAGAACCAATTTATTGATGTAGATGAAAATCTTCCTGATGATGAGCCTTCTGCTCAAATTTCTGATAATTTAGATGTGTCTAATAAGGATTATAATTTGCGAGTCAGATCTAATAGTGATTCTGATTAATTTAGGATTCTCTCATATATATCTATATAACTTTTTAAGTAATTTATCATTAACGTGACTATTTTCATTCTTTTGTTTCAAGAAAAAATATCTTGAGTATGTATTGTTTTGTTGTCAACAATAATCTTTGGTTACAGATATATTTTGTATCTATATTTATCTGGAATTTAGGTCCTGGTATATGTCTTAATACCTCCATTACGATATTTTTGTAGTTTACTATTCACGGTTATCTACCATTTGCCCTTTTGTTATCTCTTGATTTTGTATCATAAGTACAGATTTATTAGTATATTTTGGACGTTGTCAATAATTCAGTAGGTGTATTATGTATGTGTTTTACTGTATCCTTCTGTTTTTGGGTTTTTGAAATGCCAAAAACATTGTTCTTCAAGAGAACAATCTTCCGTGAAGGTTTCAAATTTTCTGGATTTTTTTGCTTCATGCACCTTTACAATCCAGCATATTTTGGAACAACCATTACGCTCAAACATTTTCTGAAATCCTTGCTTTGTGCAAATTTATGATTCAGTTTATTTTGTAGCATTCCCTTATCGTGTGTATATTGAGAAATTATGTTTTTTTTGCTTGGTAGCGCTTTGGTTCTCAATATACGTTTTATTTATTTCGATACAATCACAAATAATACATTATCTTTTTGTAAGACAACATACGAATTATTTAGTTTTACCTGAGTACTGACTGATACATACTATATATATTTCATTCTGGCAAATTTGTTTACAGTAGTTGATGACAAAACTATATTTTGAGACACCTGTCTATTTGTGGTTTAACAAGTTTAGTTAGTGATTATTGATTAAAATATATAATTTAATAATTCTTCTGGTTTTTGTTGTTATTGTGTGCTATCGCTAAATTGTTAGCATTTGGTTCCGTCTTGGTGGGTTTCTTCCTTCCAAACTTTCCAATGGAGGAAAGGGGGGGAAAGGCCATGCCTTCATGCCTTGTTTAGTTTTATCTTCATTATTATGTTCCCTATCGTATTGTAAATGCACACATATATTTTTTTTTCTGGTCACGTTAAATAATAATCTTAATCTAGTTTTACCGTGTTTATTTTCATACAATATCTTGCAATAGTATTCCCATGACGGAATTTTTTGAGGTTTTCGCTTTCCTGTTAAAAAATGCTTACCGTGAATTTTGTTTTTTTGTTAAGGCCTACATCTTTGACGGGCGTGTTGCTAGTCTTGTGACAACCTTAAGTGGAAGACAACTTTCAGAGGTGTGTCATGGTGGGTCATGATTTCATAGACGTGTCGTATCTACGGGTCGCCGTCGTCCGGAAGGATGGATTTATGACTTGTCATGTCATCGCACTGGAGGGATGTGTTACATGGACACTGCAACACGGTGTCATAGCTGTAGAGATCCAGTCATTAATTTTTATCTCTTGTTTTTTTTTTGTCCATTTCAGTTTTGGCGTTCCTAAATAACGCTGGGTTCGTAAATAACCCGGGCTTGCTCTAAAATTTATTAGTTTTTTTAACCCTTTCATTACTCCCTTAGCAAGGACTTGGTTGTCATAAGACCCATGCCTGCACTTCGGTCGTTATTAATCGATGTGGAAATTAATTGTGGGAAAAGATAACCACGACGCGATTAACATCATCTGCGAGGCTTTTCCAACACAATTGATAGCTCCTTCAATTTATAACTCCCGAATGACACTTTTTTCCTCTTATTATTTCCATTTTTTTCCTTGTTCATGATTGGTTTATTTTATTATTATTTTTTTTTGAGTTTAAGTTACTAGAGATCATACTTACCCTTATCACAACAGGTGATTTTTTTCTTTTTCGTTGAGAAATTAAGATTTCTCTATTTATCGTTATGATGTTCAGCATCTTGAATATTTTATTTTTGCTGAAATTTTTTTGTATTGAGATGTTTGACATTTCATGTTATAATAGAGGCCAACGCCTTAAATAACATTTTATAGTTGCAGCTAAATATTGTGATCTCTAGACAATTCTTTTTAACCATTCATTTTGTTATAATTACGCCGTTAATAGGAATATTTCCCTATTAATTTTTTTTAGGATTCAATATATTTTGAATTTAGCTTATTTTTCTCTTCGCTTTTGAAATAAAAAAAAGAGTAAATTTCAGACACTCCTCAATTTTGCACTTCTTTTCTCTTTTTATTCAATAGGTAGTTTATGTTCTTCAATTTATCAATTTTCTCAAGTCATATGTAAGCACTACGTTTTGTTTCGATGTTCACCACAGTTTTTTTGTTTTTTGCTTTCCATTCTTCGTAAACTGTTAGGTTAAATAAAAAAAGTAATTCTTGGAATTATTTTTTTCTCCCGAGGAGAGGGGATGTAACATGCTGTTCAGCTGTTACGTTTTTCGTCTAAAAAATTATTTCATTTAGTGAATTTTTTGGCTCATTAGTCACTTCCTCCCAAATTTCTACTAAATTTCTAAACCTGCCGTTTCTTTGTCGCATTAGCCACTCCGAAATAAAACATTAATTTTTATCAAATTCCCCTTCCACTTGTGTCTTTCGATGTTCGAAATTTCAATTTTCGAGTTGACTCTTGCTTTCTTCTAACTGCCACAGAAGGCAACAGTTAATTATATTTTATTTAATTTTTGGTGAACAATTTCTATTGTCTGGTTGCTCTGCAGCCGGCAAGTTTTAGGGAAGTTTACGGCAAGTTTTAGGGAAGTTTACAAGTTCCATCTTCAAGGCAAGCTTAAGGCAACTTCAAGGCATCTTCAATCCACTTCGCTCCTGCCCGTGCACGAGGTCCACAGTCTGCCGAAGAGATTACCGCCACCGCCGCCATCGCGCTAAGAGCTGCAACGTCCTCAGCCCTTTAAGATAAGTTCCTCCGTCTTATCCATAGCGTGTGTAAGATTTGGATTTGGCGTGTTAATTAAAATTGGTATTCTTTTCGTTGAATTTTTGAAATATTCAATTTATGTTGAGTTTCAAATAATACAATAAATAATTATTATTCCATCATTTGTATTGATTATTCAATAATTATTAAATTGGATAAACGTGTTCGGGAATAAGTAGAATAAGTAGACTCATTTAATTTTTTTAGTAACGTGAATTTAATTTTTTACAAGGTGTTTCCAGCTTTCCACCTTTTGTTTCTTGTTTTAATTGCTTCGTTCGATTAAAAAGCTGGTGGCGTCCAATTTAATATTAATTGTACACCCCATCCCAGTGATAGCGTATAAAATAGTTTAATTGGTGCCGAATACCACTCCCTGAGGTGGAGTGCTCTAGCCTGGGGCAGTTTTAAGTTACACTATACTTTTAAAACGATTTCGAAAATCATAAAATTTGAAAGTCCGTCAAAACGCGCTTTACGTCATAAAGATGGCTGCCCCATGGTGTGACGTCATTTGTTTACGTTCTTATTCGTGTATCACGCTCTGAGTCCTTGTGACCTAGTTTGTTTCTGAAAGCTTTAAAAATGGATAAAGCCGAAAAAAAACTTTGTTTTCCAAGTATTGCATTGTTCCAGTGTGTGAATCAACGTCTATTAAAACTCCAGTCAAAATATTTGTTACTTTACCAGGTGGCTCAAGCAAAAATACACTCAAGAGAAGAGCATTACTTTTGATCATTTTAAGACCATTTTAATGTAAGTACCTACTTCTATGCTGGTAATTTCTATTCTTAAATAGTTTAAATCGTACTTACGATAAGGCTTTAACTCCTCTTATTTCCTCTGCATTAAAGCAGCTGTTTGACTTTATAAATTCAAGCAGCATAAATGAGTCTACTTTGGGCAAGTTATCAGTTTGTGCTTTTACAAATCCTTCGCTAGCCATATCTTTACTCACAAAATATGAAAGAGTCGTCACTGAACACTGAACTAGTAAATAAAATATGGGTATTCTTCCAAAAGTTTTAAAATATCCTCGAAAATATCGAATTTTTATGTCCACTTTCCACCTTACGTTGACTTTTAGTAATAAAAAAAGCACACACAAACACGTAATGGTCTTAAACAAACATATAAATGATATTTTCACGTAGATGAAGCAATTAATAGTTGATTAACATACAATATAAACAGACAACTACACATAACCTAATGCAATACCGGCCATATTGACATAAGTAAACACAAGAGATATAAATATCATATGACATCACACGTATCATCGGTAGCGTTCGAAAATCCTCGGGTTGTGGTCGGAAAGTGCATTGAAATTTGAATTTTATTTTAATATTTGGGAGCAATTTCCAATGGAAACTGGTTTATTTCCTATTATTAGTAATTTTTGATATATTTACTATTATAAATTAATATCCAAGCAAAATATGGAATATGCGTGTACTCTATTGGTACCAAGGGATACAAAAATGCATTTCTTTCGTGAAAAATACTTTGAAGAATAATAGAACATATCTACTGTTTGTTTCTAGTTCTATATGAAAAATATAAAATACAACCCTCATAAAGCAATAGCATGGAGTAAATTAAAAATTCAAGAAATTTGATTATCTTGATAAGCACCAATTAGTTATGAAGATCTACAATATTTTGGTTACATATTAATGATACCTTTAGAGTAAAAGTCATAATATGAAAAAAAAATCTGAAAAGCGAATGAATAAAATATTTTAATAAACGATTTCAAAGTAGGTGGGTACTTATGAATTTAATTTCACCGCAAAGAATTAATGTCATCAACAATTAAATTGTGCTACTGTGCAGCATTGTTTGTAGACAGAGACATAATTGATAAATACTTTAATGGGAGGGTCTTCTGCTGACTTTCTATTTGCTTTCATGGTTGAAGGTCTTTCATTGGTGCAAAACTGTAAATAAAATCATTATCAAATTTCGTAGCGTTAAGCTTGATTTTTAAAATACAAGGCTGACTAATTTCAAAGTGTATTCAACAAAATGGTGGAAACTTCTTACATACAGATATTCAATAAATCATAGCGGATTATTCTGAAATAATTAATTTTTTTCTCAAGTTTAGAAAATTAAATCCGCATACTCACAAACTGCACAGCAATTAAGAATCATAGGGCAGAACACCTAGGAGATTACTGGATAGAAGAGCGACATTTACATAAGTTAAAACCTGTATATATCCTACAATTTCTCAGGAAAATAGGCCTAACGGAGCTACTATTTTCTGAGACTATCCACAAGAACTTAGTTGAATTGAGGAGTTACAATTAATAGATCTAATAGATCTCAGTGAATGTCACCGCAAAATAAACCTTTTCGACGTTCTAGACCAGTGATTCCCAAAGTGGTCTATATCGACCCCCAGGGGTCTATGACGACATGCAAGGGGTCTACGTCAACGAAAAAAAATTGGGGGTCGATGAATTGAAAATACACTGATACTACCTATTTACATACATAGACATTAAATATAAAAAAACCTATGAGGAAATTTTTAATTTTCTTTCCATCGTCATACCCAGTGGTTACCAATCTCCTAACGAAAAAAAGAAAGACTGGACATCATTAGCCGAGGAGATTTTAGATTAAACCTTACAAAATTGACGCCATAAATATATTTATTTATTTATTAAAGCTGTTTTTACCACTAAACTTCACTACCGTTCGAAATTTACAAGAAAACAGTATTACGTAAGCAGGGTGTTTACCAAAAACCAAAAAACATGGCAAGGGGTCTCCTACACAAAAAAGTTTGGGAGCCTATGTTCTAGACCCATCGGAATTCGCTGGAGTTGAGATTAACTACCAATTAAATCAACAATAAGACACTCTGTATAAACTTAAATGATAGACACTTGAAATTTTTTTCAAGTAAGCTCCTTTAAACTAGTTGTATACATTCAAAAAAGGTTTAATCTTATTTTATAGAACGAAGTGATCCTTTATCCTTCGTCAACACGGCTGTTAACATCAAAAAACATCTTTTGGAATTACCGACATGATGCTGTAAAATTTTGGTATGAACGTGTGATAAAAGCAAAGCATTCAGCCGGTTAAAGTGTGATCAAAATAGATAGCCTTTTATTGTTGTTGGCCGCATTTACTTGAATTATGTGAATTAGTGACTGAAAGTTCAGCTTTTGATTTGTTATAACTGTCTTTATTAGTTTCTAATTCAATTTAATATTAAATAAATATGGTTCTTGTGTCTTAATTCGAAAATTAAAATACTTTATTTGTATCACTATTCAAGTAAATGATAGAAATAATATATCATCTAAAAGTATCTTGCTTTTAATTCAGTACTGAAAAAAATAACATGATTCCAATTAGGGGAGACTAAGGAGGGTTGATACGGCTAATCCTTGACCTAGGAAATTGGAATAAGTTTTCATTCAATGAAATCGATTTGTGCGGCCTTTTATAGCCAACTAAGTTACAATTAATTGTGAGCAGTTAAAACATGTCAGTTTAGATCATAAATGGTATTTTTCAAAAAACTGTAAAGTGTGTCAATCCTTCCATGGTAAGAGAGCGTTGATACGGTGTGAAGGAGGTTTGATACAAAATAGATAAATCATGAAATACGCCAAACCATGAAATTTATTGAACCTAAAAGTACTTATTATTAATTGACATTGTAAAATTTATTAAATTTGACGGCAAATGATAATTTTCTTGTGGATCTGGCAGTCCCACCCACAAAATTTGGTGTCGATAGCTTCATAACATCTTCTTCAGAAACTAGTCCTTGGTCTTCCACATCAGGATATACGAAATGGTATCCAGGCTTCTTCCGGCGCATACAGTTTATTAAATATTCATCTCCCACTTTTTCTATAACTTGTCCAACATAGTGCTTTATTGTCTTTATTGTTGTAAATCTTACTAGAATATAGTCCTTCAAGTTTACTACTCCTCTAACATAATAATCTTCTTCTTTCTAATTCTCTATTTGGTCTTCTATATCAGTTATTTCATCCGATGATGATGGATCGAATACAGAATTATCAGATTCCCCTTCAATTGCTTTTTGTTTCTTAACTTTTAACAACATTGTTAGTGCCCATAAGGTTTCTTTTAAATTCTCTGCTCTTGCCTTTTTTCATAGTAATTTTTCATTTCTTCCATTTTTAAGGTAGGTATCAGTGAGAACTTTAGTTTTTGCAGGTTTTCTTTCTGATGTTGTTTGTTTTCTTGGTGGTGCCTGCGGCAATGGCTTTATTTCTTCGGGAGTTTTGTATGAGCAGGAAGGTTCAGGATTCGGCCTAGGAGTAGATTCTGGGGTATGTTCTATTTCGACAGGTAATGCCAGCGTATCATTAACTGTAGCACTTTCTGACTGATGAGGATCAGACCGGTCAGTAACCTTTGCAGTGAGGAAGATACTAGTTTTAGAAAACTCTTTGCAAATATTCAGTGGAGTAAAAGCTCGCTGATATGCAGTACCAACAAGCACGGCAATATCTTTCAAACAAATAGTTTAGCCAGGATTTCTTACCATTAAACATCGCAAGCTTCATTGAAGTACGTTTTGAACAGACCGTATACCGCAACATCAAGTGATTGCAAGCGGTGACTTGTGTATGGCGGTATGGTTAATAAAACGATGCCTCTTGCTTGCATATATCTAGACCACCAGGGGATATGTGGCTGTTGTGATTATTCAAAATAAGTAGGGATTTCTTAACTTTGCTACATTTTGCGAATTTTATAAAATGTGACAAATATAATTCAACATTTTCAGATGTCATCCAACATATAAGTAGCAGCTTTGAATCCTGGTGGTGCACCAATGGTCATATAATCTTATTCACGAACACGCGGGAAAACAAAAAAAGGAGGAATAGAATTCCCTATGGCACTTATGGTACACAGGACTGTAACAGTCTCGTTCTCCTGAAGTAACTTTTGATACTTGTTTTTGTCCTTTTTTGAAATGATTTTGCTAGGTTTGTGGACAGTCTGGACGCCAGTCTCGTCACAGTTGTATATTGAGTCTGGTTCAAATTAATCTCGGCGTAGTACTTCGCCAAGTAAATTGTAAAATTCTCCTATAGTATGCTGGTTAAAAGCTGTTCCTCGAAAAAGGCTCGTTGGTTCTGGTTTTCGAAGCGATAGTTCATTGTTTCTCTCCATAAACCCTCTAAGTCACTTATAGGAAGCCATTTCATTTTTTAGCCAATTTGGAGGGGCGTTTTTTTTATTTTCCAAAGCATACAAATATGCAAATTTTTTCGTCTCTTCCGAAGTGAACCCATAATTCATTTTAGCCGCAGTTAGCAAATATTTAGCTAAACTTTTCTCTTCTTCGGAATTAAATATTTGAGGAGTCGCAAAATTTTGAAGAAAATTTGTGTCTTTTCCATTTTCCTTGTATTTGGCAACATATCTTCTTAGTGTCATTTTGTATAAGAGATATTTATTAGCCGCACTTCGCAATTTACCTCCGTCTATAACTTCCTGGACGGCTTTTTCTATCCGTTCAGGTGAAGCCGGTGTTCTATTAGTTTTTCTCTTCCATTTGAAAGGCATCCTGTAATTAAAAAGAACATTTTATGTAAGTACAACCTAGAATTCTGGAAGAGTGGGAGGTTTGATACATGTATCAAGTCTCCCTGAAATGGAATGTATCAATCCTCCCATACGTGACCTATTCTATAAAATTTTAAATATTTGTAAACAGAATCCACATTCAGGCATCTACTTAGTACCAAATTGTAACTAAAACACCGAATTATATCATAAAAAAACTCCTAAATAGGTTAATCTCAACCAGTTATCACCAAAATGCTTACGCTCACCTTCCGAAAAGCACTTTTATTTATATTTGAGGCTAGCCTTACATAACCTTAAAATCCGATTTGGACATCTACTGCGCATGTTTATTATTATTGTATAAATACAAGAAAATAGAACATGTTCCAAATTCTTGCATGCAAGTTGACTGAAAATTCGCGTGCAACCACTTGTATTGTACCGTGTCAAACGGCTCTTAGTATGAAGGTGTCCTTGTATCAGCCTCCATTTGAGTCCTAACATTTAACCTCCTTCTACTGACAGTTACCAACCACAATTTTTCAATTGTGAAGTAGGGGCTTGTGAATAATCTTTGGAAATGTGTTCCTTTTGATTGGTATCAATAAAGGAAAAGTTACTCAAGAAGACCAATAAACATTGCGATTAGATCGTTCATTATTAAACAAAATTAATAATTTGTCCGGATATCGGTATGACACCGCATTGCTCTCCAGACGCCGAGAGGAAAATTTCACAAACAATATTTAAGTAAAAATAATAGAACTGAGGAAACTAGAGTTTTCACATGTAAAAATTTTATGAAGCGTCCATTTCAGGAACTGCAATCGGTTAGCATTCAACAATGAAGTGATAATTCACAAAAATTAACGCTTAAGAAATACTGAATTGGTTCAAGATAGATTGATACTATGCTTGTCAGTGTTTACGATGATTTTTCTACGAAAAAAGTCATTATTAACGGTTTGAAATTGTTGAGAAGATGAAACAATACTTAGACCTATAAGAACAACTGACAAGTTATAAGAAGAAACAAAGTAGGTAATCTTAATGGATTTAGTTTTTTTTTCGTCATGGTGAGCGTGAATAATTTAAAACGAACCTCTCAAAATCCTTCCAGATTGTTACAGGTTTGTCGTGTCATAATTTTTTTATCATAACCTTAATTAAACAGAGATCAATAGAAACTTGAGACCAAAATAAGTTTAACCTACTAGGGACATTGAATTTAAATTGAATCTTTGAATGAGCGAAACCTCTAATTGTTTTAAAGATTCTCAGGTAGGATCGACGTACAATTAAGTTGTGATTTTTATTTGCTCGAGATACACATCATCCCTTCTAGTACAAAAATTGTACTGTGACATTTAGTCCAGTCGGGTTATAAGTGTTATAAAGCGTGAAATTTGATATAAAATTCCGTGGTTCGAAATGTAAAAATTCCCATCCTTACAGTCACAGCGGATAGATAAGTAAAAAAAATTGAGAAAACAGCTGTTTTTCAGACGCAAAATACTAATGCAATTTATGAAGGAATGTAAATCATTATTTATTCACGAACCAAATGCAACAAACGCGCTTCCGATATCTTATTTAGTTGCTGAGTAATCTAATTGTTAATAAACTAAAGAAAAAAGAAATACACATTGTTAGAATATAGACATATGCCACAAAAAATTGTTTGAACTTACAATGATGTTTTTACACATACTAGAAGGCTACAGCTAATATATGTAATGATTTGATCAACAATTTTTCCGGTTTAGCTGACTCAGACGTTAGTTTAAAAAGTGGTTGAAGTTTTAACTCAGTAACAATTAAGATATCTGTGCGGTTTTTTATTTTAATTCAAATCTGAAAATAACCCACTCAAATGACTTGGAAAAACACAACTTTTGGCGTTTTGAATGTTCAATTCGGACCATTTAATCCCGAGTTATTGAGTCCCAAACTTGATCAACGATTCTAGGCAAACGAACAACAATATAACGAAAAAAACCAACTACTGTCATGCAGGTCCTTCTGCATACTTCCCAGATATTTATCAACACACCTACCTCAAATAGAAGAGAGAATGTGCGCGGAAGAGGCTCTCGGCGCTGTGATTCCGAGGGTAGGGAATGGCTGAGTATAGCGGCGAGAGCACATATTATGATATGTGGCTAGAGATTGAATCGTAACTGCATGTCTGTATTTCCTTTTTAGTGAGCTTGTTGATCCTTTGCCGAGAATCGTTGATCAAGTTTGGTACTCAATAACTCGGATTAAAAATGGTCCCAATTGAAAATTCAAAACGCCAAAAATTGAGTTTTCCAAGTCCTTTAAGTGGGTTTTTTCAGATACCAATTAAAATAAAAAACGCACAGATATCTTAATTGTTACTAAGGTAAAATTTCAACCACTTTTTAAACTAACGTCTGAGTCAGTTGGGCAGGAAAAGCTGTTGATTAAATCATTGTATATGATAGCTGAAGCCTTCTAGTACCTGTGTATTAAATCAATTTTTTGTGGCAAACCTACGTCTTCATTCTAACAATGTCTACGTCTTTAACCTCTTGTTTATTAACAATTAGATTACTCAGCAACTGAAAAAGATATCGGAAGCGCGTTTGTTGCATTTGGTTTGTGAATAAATAACGTATTATGAGACAAATAATGATTAACATTGCTTTATAAATTGCATTAGTATTTTGCGTCTGAAAAACAGCTGTTTTCTCAATTTTTTTTTACTTATTTATCCGCTGTGGCTGCAGGGATGGGAATTTTTACATTCCGAACCACGGAGTTTTATAGCAAATTTCACGCTTCATTACTTTGTTTCTATACATATGCACGATATATTTAATACTTTTCGTGTAAAATTCGAAAACATGTCGAAAAACAGGCCCATTTTTGGCTGTTTTGGCTATAAACTGTTATTGTGCAATTAGCACAACCTAAAAACCGGTGGAGGCAATTGATTATCATCAACCATGATATTTTTGAGGTATTCCATCAAAAATCTCGCCTACTGCTCTTACATCCACCTTTAATGCTAACCCGACTGAACTAATTGCCAGAATGAATCTGGCACAGTATTTAGCAAACTGCAAGCCGCTGTGCATGTGTTCTTAATTGAAATTTAGAGATGGGAATAACATACCGCTTTGGCCAATTGAAAAGTGGATAGATCTATATATTTCTCAATTAAATCCAACAATCGTGCATCGAACACAACTTCTTCGGAGAAATTTTATCTCAACTTAACTGAAAAAAATTAGCTGACAATATCATATCCATTTGGAATGAATACCATTAAACTGAAGCTATTTAATTAATATATAATATGTAAATAACACGACAGTTTAACACTTTGTAACGTTGGAAGACTTATATACATATAGTATAATAAATAAACGTTTTCAACAGTTACACTCCGTAATCGTTTATAAAATATTAATTACTAATTCCAATTGTAGAAAAATTTGATTGATTTATTATAAACGACCACGATTACCAACGATAAATCCTGAATGTTTGATAGATTACGATTTACTTATCTTGATAGAAAATGAACTAATTGATATACACGTATTTATTTTGGAATATTTAATACTATATGAATTAATTGAAAAGAAACCGATTCAATCGACAACAGATATAAATTATAGTCATTGAAAGGTTATTTACAATTCTTCTCTGTTTTATTCTCGTTAAATGTTCATCCTGGCGTCAGTATCCCAATATAATATGCAAAAATATTCAGTTTAAGTTGAGAGAAATTGTACACATACTGACAACCTCTACATTTCTATAAATCTAAAGTTTCTCGAGCTTTTTATTGCTATTACAAATCTGTTTCAATTTAATAATGACTTAATCAATTTTCTGTACATAACGTTAGAAATGATGATGTTGAATATTTCAAAAATGAAAAACTTGAGCAAATAATATTGGAATAAGATCGATTATAGCCTTTAAAACCGGAGGCTTTAAGTAAGGCTGCTGGACAGTAGCACCTCTGGTATGACGGCGAATATTTCCACCAGTTTACCTATTCTTGAAATTGTGGTAACAGAAATTCAGAGGGGAAATGATCAAAAGTGGGCATGGTTCCCTCAAATTTTAAAATGCCGTATTCTTGATGTGATGTGATGGATGGAAATGGATGTGATGGAAACTTTCACTCCCTAGGGAAATTTTATTTTATTTTATTTCATTGGTCATGACTGAGAGAAAAAGCTAAAATAATGTGAAAATATTTAGATTTAACCTCAAAACTTATCGTTGGCTTGTTTTTTGTCAATATAAGGATATTTTATCCTTGGTTTTTGTAGACTTTTTAACTCTTCGGTAAATTAATACATTATGGATGAATTCAACCAACTTTTGCACTGGCATGATGCCATGATTGATGATTTTGAGGAGGCTTGGGAAGAAATGGATATTGGATGAGATGTTCTGCCACAGACAAATCCGTTTCAACTTTCTACTAGGAAATTTATACAAATATTTAGATTAACAAAACCTCTTGTTGAGGATGTTATTGAAATGGTGACACCATATATATGGAGGCTCTGACAAGAGCATCATCCTTGACCTTAGAAAATGAGGTAAATATATGGTGAAACCTTGTTTTTGCTTTTGGTAGGATCACCGAAGCTCACACTATACTACAGTCGAAGGTCATACATAGCATATTATATGTGTGTATACAGTTGGCAGAAGCAAACGTGAGCCCTGGTGGGCGTGTTCATGTCGCTGTAGTTGTATTTTTGTAGTAACAATTCGATATTTTGAATCGATAACCAAATATCGATACCATAAATGTCAACTGTTAAGAGATATGTAAACAAAGTCAAACTTGCTAAAAATGTAACTCATATTAATAAAAATATTTATATTGGACCAAAAATAAAACTACCGTTTGCCCTAAATGTCTATATTCTCAAATTACATGACTCTGTAGTTATGTCATGAAAAAGAAGGGTCAAGTTTCTATGGAAAGCAACAAAATATGAACTGGTTATAGTCCAGTGTTGCCGATGCAAAAATGAAAATTACCCGAACTTAATATTCAAATTATCAGAATTTATCAAAATTACCAAAAGGACACATTGGATATCTAAATAAAGTCTTCGACCCCAATCAATATGGAAAATCCCCAGAAACAATAGCCATTTTATATAAGTATCCCTTCAACAAAATATTCGAAAAACTATTGGATCCAAATTAGTGAAATTGTCTAAAAATCGGATAATCATCCTCGCATTGACAACATTGATACAGAATGAATAAAATGATGTATGTTGATGAAATCACTCGGTCATATTATTTCGATTATATTTAACAATTACTAATGGACAATCGTTAACATTGGCTCTTGATTGGCTGCTTGCGATGACCTTATTTTAGTTCGCATATTTTCCGGGGCTCATGTTTGGTTCTGACAACTGTACCACAGTTATATTTCGCAAAACCAATAATGCCGCAAGGAAAAAAAGGTTGAATTGAAGTTGAAAACATCTTCTTATTTGGTTGAAATTCATGGCAAAAACAGCACAGTTTACTTATACTGTAAAAATTTTGGACGTTTTAATTGGTAGTACAATTTTGAGAACCTAGACAACACTGTTTCCTTTCTCCCTCACTCATTTCTATTCTCTGATTTCAATAATACTGCTTTTTGAAATCGAGAGAAATTTTTGGGAATATAAATGTCAACATTATCGTGGGGAGTGAAAATTTCAGGGAATTTCAAGAATAGCGACAGGAATGTATCCAATAGACTAGAAGGGCAAGGATAGAGCAAGAAATGAGTAGGGCATACTGAACTAACTCTAAACTCTCTTAAACCAAGATGAAGGTACAGCAGGATACAAACACCTGAACGTCTGAAAACGATGAGCATTCTTTGTGCGGACAGACTCTCCAGGAGCAGTCAGTTGCTGTGAGAAATTCAGCGAGTAAACATCTACATACAATCTAAGAAAAATTTGTAACAAAATAATGGAGTTCCAATCAAGTCTCACAGGCAAACTTTTGAATGGTCGAACACGGTAAGTTATAGCTACTGTTATTGATTTTATGAAAAAAGAGTCAGTGAGCTATCAACCATTAAAAAGCTATATGAAAGTTCTAGATCGTGTCGTACTGGCAACGGGTCACCGTTTAGGCAGTACTTGAAAAATTGGTCGTGATATGAAGTTGATTGAAGGCGGTGAATTTCCAATAAACAAAAAGATGAAAACAAGTTCTGCAAGAACTAATTTGGACGATTTCGATATAGGACGTCTTAGGTGATACATCACAAATTTTTATTTAACTGAAAAACAAGTTCCAACTTTGAGAAATATACATGAAAAATTCACAGGTATATAATTATACAGGTTCCCGAAAAAGCTTAGGAAAATTATGGAAAAGATGGATTTCTGTTGAAGAAAAATCAAAAAATAACACAAAAGATTCACGATATGCCTCAACCTATGCAGAAGAATATTGGGGGAGAACTTGAGCTGCTAAGATTTCTTTTGAGATACTTTGTCTTTGTATTGTCTTTGAACTTTGGTAAATTTGTTTAATAAGACAAATCAGACTTTATTTTTTTAGGTTGATCACCGAGGTAAGGAGTCAGTTTCTTTTGTATTGTGTACAAACAAAAGTGAGCAATATTGAAGTGAATCAGAATATCTTTGAAGTTTTGTAGATTTTGAAGGGAATATCTGATATGATATTTGACGGTTTTTCCGTAAAACTTAATCCCCAACAGTTGCTCATTTCCTTCCTCATAAATTTAAATTAACACTGGAAAGAGTAAATTGATTCTTGTAGTATTACAATCAATATGAAAACCAATATCAATCAAGTTTTCTTTTATTTACTTTGATAGCAGCACAATATTTTGTTGACGCATCTTTTGCTTGCACTTAATGTATAGGTGGTGTGAAAATAGTATATCGTGTGTCTGTGGCAGAAAATGAGCTTTAGCAGCCCAAGGCTATAAGATGCACGAGCGAGCATAGCGAAGCGTGGGCTGCTAAAGCGTTTCTTGCATGTGTGACACACAAGTGTTCTTTGCCTACCGAATAAACAAAAAAAAATATAAGAGAAAGCTTTGTTAAAAAAAATTCATGTGAAACGTCAAAGTAATCAAGTGACAGATGGTGAAAATCTCCAAAAATCGTGGAGTTATGAATTTTCCGCCCTGTTTTTGGTGTTTATATGATTGGTTTTCCAGTGGGGTAGGTGAGAATAGTTATTCACATTACAAGCTGCGAAAGCTGACCCAAAAGGGCTTTTGCAGCGTGTAATGTATTAGACTTTCCATGCTTCCCCCGATTTTTTTATTAAAACACACAATTCAAAGATGCAAAAAATTCTCTGTAGACTACAATAAAATGGGTAGAAGGGTTAACGTTACTTTGGTTACATTCGTGTCAACATAAACTGATATTTTGACAGTTGTCAAATAATTATTCTTCCATAAAGTCTACATCTTTTGTTTAATATATGGCTAGAATCTAGTTAAAAATGAGTTCCATTGAAGAAGCAGCAATTATTGTGTGCAGAAGTTTGTGTCCGGAAAAATCTAGAGACCGTTACAATCAAATGGTGTACAACGAAAGATGTGTCCACAATAACATTGACATTTTATTTGTTCGTTGTCCAGGGCACGAAAGTTTTTCATACTTAGCAACCGATTTTATTTGTTCGTAGTCCAGGTCCAGGGCACGAAAATTTTTCACACCTAGCTACCGAGCATGTTTAACTTTCGCTTTCGCTTGCCTATTCAAAATAGAAAAATATATTTTCGTAGTTGGGAGAATGAAAAGTATTTAAAGTAGATTAAAGAGAGCGGCAATACAAATATTAAAATAATTGCTAGGGTCATCCAATTACTTAAATTACTTTATTGTAGTTGATCGATTTTCACCTGCACGATTACGTGAGGGCCTCATAGTTCACTGGTTGAAAATTGATCAGAATCAATAACCACGACATCATCAAAATCGGATTTTGTACACCTGCCTACTCCATTATTTCAAAACCACAATCGCTAGGGATGCTACTTCAAGATCACCCAGTTTGATTTTAATGCTACCGCTTTTTTTATAACTAATGACAAGTTATTGGGATACGTGTTAATTTTTTTTCAGGAGAAAGTTTTTGTTGTTTTATATACAAGGGATATTTGTAAAGATTGAAAATATCATTATCAAGGTAAAGGATTTAATAAATTGTTATTTATTTATTCAATGATTTAAATGAAATGGAAAATATTTCAAAGCATTGATTGCTATTGTAATTGTTAAAATTAGGAATTTTCAAATATATGTGTTTTTTTCGTTAACCAATATCAAGTTGAATCATTTTTGAGCTAAGTCTCAATATATCAACTGACATTAATAATTGTATATAATTTATAAAATGTTGATAGAATCTGATTCACAGTATAAAAACGAGAATAAATATCGATAGATGCTTCAATTCCAATGCAATTCTCGCAGCTTGATTCTTGAATGAAATCGAGATTTCAAATTTACTTGATACAAGTTTTTCACGTCAACAATTTTAATCACATATAGGTTGAAGGCAGCTTATTTATACGAAGTTATTGGCTTTCGTTCAGAATGGGAATTACTTGATTTTGGAGCAACGCGTGTGTTCTTGAGGATATATTCTCTTCTTACACCTCCATTCATTAAACGAAAATAATAATAAACATTTTAAAAATAATAAAATAAAACGAATACTGCTCGATATAGATTCAGTTAACATTGCTAGGGATTGCTGGGATCCCCCCGATGGACCTAATAGTAGAAAAGCGTCAGAGAGTATTTCGGGTGGGTAAGGTGACGGATGAAATCAGACATGCGGAGAAGGAAAAGACCAGGGAAAGATGGATACGGAGATGGGCGGAGCTAGAAAGCGTTGCTCAATGGACAAAGAGTCTCATACCTTACCTGGGGCATGGCTTGATTACAGCCATAAGAAGATCCAATTTCACATCAACCAGTTTTTAAGCGGTCATGGGTGCTTTAAGAGCTACTTATATAGAATTGAAAAAGTTCCAGACCAAACCTGCGATTACTGCGAAGAGGAGGTGGACAGCCAAGAACACTCTATCCTCAGGTGTACAAGATTGGGGGAAAAAGGAAAGAAACATTAACATGGTATGTAGAGAGTGTTTTCTCAGCGGACCTGGTGCGCTGGATGGTGGATTGTAGGGACAATAGGGGAAAAAGGACATGGTTTCATAACGGAAGTATTAAAAAGGAAACTAGCAGATGAGGGGAAGAGAGAGGCGTCGTAGTCGGGTAAAAGGCGTACCCCCTCCTGAAGCTATGCCGTAAGGGCAATTAAGGGCTGGGATGTACGAACGGGCTTGAAGGAGGGTTTTTAGTGGGTAACATTGGCACATGAGTCCCACACGGCTTCGGAGAACGGAAGTGTGCGTGAAGCATTTTTCCACCTTAAAAAAAAACTTGCTAGAAGGAAGGAAAAATACAATCAAAAGCATAAATGTGAAATGAGAGCCAAGTTGACAACAAAAAAGGAAGAAGAAGTGAGATCTAAATGGGTGCCATGTTTAGTCCTGAAATTCATTTATGGTAACTTTTCTTATAACTTATAATGTATATAAAAGCCTGAAGCCTGACTTGACACGAATATTCGAATTATCCTGGGACCACTTCTCTTTAAACTGTACATTTGCGACTTCTATAAATACATCAAGTTGGGTAACATACACCATTATGCCGATGATACACAACTTTATAGCTCGTTCAAATACCATGAGGCAAGTCTCGCCGAATCCGATATAAATAGGAATCTTCAAGTACTGTTCAACGTGTCTTGTGCCCACAACTTGAAACTTAATCCGAAAAAATCTCAAGTAATGCTTTTTGGTCCTAAAGATAAAAGAACTGAAGTGACTGCCTCTCTTTCTCTACGAATCAATAATGACATTATTCCATTCGTGAAAGGAGCTAAAAATCTGAGTCTCTGGTTAGACACTGATTTGAGGTATTCCAAACATATCAGCCATCTATGCAAAGCTTCCTTCAATGTTTTGAGACAACTCTACCCTAATAGGGACTTATTATCGAGAAATATGAAGTTAAGTCTTTGCGAATCCCTCATCTTCTCTAGATTGTCTTATTGTGACAGTATTTATGGGCCTGCCATCCTACAAACTGATGCTTTGCGACTGCAAAAAATTCAAAACAACTGCATTCGATTTTCTTATGGTATCCGCAAGTATGATCACATCAGTGCGTCCTTTAAGGACTCGGGATGGCTGAAATTAAATTATTTGAGAGAAATGCACTCGCTCACCCTCACTCATAAAATTTTAATAACTGGTAATCCGCCTTATC